>VZDJ01000009.1:607810-631710 GCA_008694505.1 Cyanoderma ruficeps
GGAGCCGGCGGCCGGGAGCTGCTCACCGTTCACCACCGTCCGCCGGGTGATCTCCCAGAGCACCAGCCCGTAGGCCCAGATGTCGGTCTTCTTGTAGGACTCGAAGCAGTCGGTGCGGATCTGCTCGCTCAGCACCTCCGGGGCCATGTAGCGCTTGGTGCCCACGCGGGGGTTGTTGCCAATGTCCAGGTAGTCGCTGCCCTGGGAGTGCATGACGGCCAGCCCTGTGGGGACAGGTCACAGAGGCATTTAGGATGGCTTTTAAGGTCATCAATTCGATTAGAAAATGCTGGGATATCGGCCCTGGTTGGGGCTGTGCTGGTGCTTCATCCATGGGGCTCAACACCCCTGAGGTACCAAAACCTCAGGACACCACATCCTCATGGCACCATCACCCTGGGGCATCACATCCCTGGAGCATTACATCCCCAGGACATCACATCCCTGGAGCATCACATCTGTGGCCTTCCACAACCCTGGAGCACCATGTCCCTGGGGTGCCACATCCCCGGGGCACCTCATCACTGGGGTACCACACCCCTGGGTGCTGCAACCTTGGGCATCACAACCCTGGGGTTCCACAGCCCTCAGTGCCACACGCCTGGGGTACCACATCCCAGCCCTCCGTCTCACCCAGGTCCGCGATGCAGCACTGCAGGTTGCTTTTCACCAGGATGTTCCTGCTTTTCAGGTCACGGTGGGCGATGGCGGGTTTGCCTTGCGTGCCAAAAATCTCCACGTGGAGGTGGACGAGGCCGCAGATGATGGAGGAGGCCAAGGCCAGGCAGGTGTCCACGTCCAGGGCTGTCCTCTGCAGGTAGTCGTAGAGAGAACCGTTCTCGTGGTAGTGGGTGATGAGCCAGAGCTGCGTGCTGGAGTTCCTGGACGTCATGTCAGAGGCGATGAAGCCTGGACGGAGAGAATCACTTGGGATCATGGATCCACCACGTGGGTCACCGTGCCAGGGAAACAGCTGGGAGAAAGGCAGGGATGGGGCTTGGGGTTTGATGAATCAGGCCCTGCCAAGTTCTTAGAAAAGAGGCTGTGGTGTGGGAGTGGGTCACCATGCCAGGGAAACAGCTGGCAGAAAGGCAAGGGTGAAGCTTGGGATGGTTCAGGAGGGAGAAGTGAGGGGGCAGGAGAAGGGAGAAGCAGCTGAGATTGGGGTGGCCCAAAGAACAGCCCCGAAAGTGGCAAAAACGGGAAGCGGCGCTTCCGCTGCCCACGGTCCCCGTGTGCTCTGGGGGAGCGGGAAGTGCCCGGCCCCTGGCGTGGGAATGGCCCTGCTGGCCGTGTCCCAGTGCCTGTCACCACGGTGTGGTGTGGGGACAGTGGGGACGTGCCAGCGCGAGGCTCTGAGTGAAGCCCCTTGGCCGCCGTGCCCTGCCCCGTGCCCACAGCCAGGGCTCCACGGCTCTGCTGGAGCAGCCGTCACAGCCCGGGGTGAAATCCTCTGCTGCCCTCTGATGCCTTTTTGGGCTACCTAAAAACAGAGGCCAGGCAAAATCACGGGAATAAAAAGCAGATACATTTACTGAAGGGCCTTCAGGTACATTTCTGTACAAAATGGACAATGGGTCATGGGTTTTTGTGGGAGCTGACAGTGGTCAGAGCATGGATTCTTGGGCTCCAGGCAGTGCCTTGAGGCCTGTGGGAAAGCCAAGGAGAAAACTCTCTCAGTCTGGCCCGGGAAATCGTGAGGAGGAACCCAAAACAATCCCTATAAACAATCCCTGTAGATACTGTTCTCCTGTCACTTGGTGTTTTTCCAACTTGTTTGTTTACTGGCAGAGATGTTTACAAAAAGGTGGTGCCCTAAAAGACCAATCCTATTCATTGTACCCAAACACTGTATAAAAGAATTTGTCTTTCAATAAATTTCGCTATAATGCCCTGAAGAAATCAGACTTCTACGTGTCGTTACGTGAGCCGTCCTGAATCGTAATGATAGTTTTTCATACTTTTATAAGTTTGGTCCTTTTTTGCCCCCACTCCTCCAGCCCTCCTGGACCCCCCACTCACCCAGGATGTTGTCGTGGCGCAGGAGGACGGTGTTGTAGATCTCTGTCTCACGGAACCACGACTGCTCATCCCGGGAGGAGAAGATCTTCACGGCCACGCTCTCCCCGTGCCACACGCCTCGCCACACCTCGCCGTAGCGCCCTTTACCTGTCCCAGCCGTGGCACAGCGTCACACACAGCCCTCCCAGGACCCAGAGTGACACACCTGGATCCCGTGTGGGACAGAGTCTCTCGGCCATCATCCACTCGCCCACCCAGCTGCTCCCTCCCTCCCCAGCCAGCAGGACAGGGGAAGAATTTTGGGCTGCTACCGGGTTTTGGCTGACGTGGTCGGGTCCAACCCCACTCCTGGGTTTGAAGCTGTGGTGCCACCACTCAAGCACCAGCTGGGGGTGACTGGGGCAGCCTCCCCTGCCTCGGCCTCTGTCCTTACCCACACATTCCATGAGGGTGATCTGCCGAGCCACGGTTCGCTGCACGAGGAAAGGCAGCCCGGAGCCGCTGCCTGTGGTGCAGTCATCGTTCAGCAGGTCCTGTGCAAACACGGTGGCCACGGGGTCAGCATGGGGGCCATCCCCACCTACACACCTTGGGGACATTTAGGGTCCCTCACGGAGCTCACCCACCTCTAAGGTGCTGTCTCCCATCATGGATGCCTTCAGCATGAGGTCCGTGTCACCGAAGTCACTGTGCTTGTGGCGATGCTGGGCCACCTTCCAGCAGAAGAGTGCCGTGAGTGCCACGAGGACGAGGAGGGAGAGCAGCGGGACGAAGATCATCAGGAGGAGGTTGGGTAGGGAAGGCGTCTTCACCAGGGCATCTTCTCCTGGGTGGGGGAAATGAGGGATGGAAGCGTGAGGGTGGACCTGGGAGGGTAGAGGTCTGGGATTCTGTCTTGGACCCTGGGGAGAGTGTCCCCGCATTGGGATCAACCCCGCGGATGGCAGCTCTGCAGGCACAGCCCAGGAAGGGACACCTGAGCACATCTCCGCCGCTCTGCAGGTGTTGAGTGAGGACAGGGACGATCTTGAGACGCCACCACACCTCCAGCCGCGTGGGCAGCACATCCCCTGTCCCCCCTGTACCTTGCAGGAAGATCTCCAGCTCGGCGTTGCACATGCGGGAGCTGCAGCACCTCATGCCGTACTGCTCCGTCACGGGCGTGTGGCAGTGCTCCAGGATGTTCTGGGAGAAGCAGCCCCGGTGCTGGGTGATGGTTCCCTCCTCTCTCCTCTTGCTGACGAAGCACACCTTGCCCGTGCAGTTGGGCTGGCTGCAGTGGGGCACGTCGCAGGCGCACAGCAACTCCTCTGCGGGCGTGAAAAGGGGACATGTTGTTCCCTCCACTGCCCACCTGGGAGCTTTGGTGGCTTTGGGGACAGGGTCATTGTCCTAAAGACTCCTTTTTTTGAGAATGGGCAGCCTGGGCCCACCATAGAAGGAGGGGAAGGCTGCTGTGAGTGCTCGGTACAAGGAGCCCATCCTGGAACCTTCCAGAAAATCATTTGCTCCCAGCTGGGCTCCGAGTCCCAGCCCTGGACCTGGGTGTCACCTGTCCCCCTAGAGGCTCTGTGGAATGGACTGTGCATCCAGCCCCAGCAGCTGGGATTAACTGGGATGCACTGGTTTAAAACACACAGGGTCGCATTCTGCCCATGGAATCCCAGGGGACCTCTGGCAGCCTGATCCTGGGAGCTGGATGGGATCAGAAGCCCCAAACTCAGCCAGTGCCTTCCCAGTGGGTGTTTTGGGAGCCGGGTGCCAAACCCAGGGTCTTTCCTGGAGTTTTTCCTGACTTCCCCGAAGGCACTTTCCTGTGCCATGGTGCCAGGGTGGCTCAGATGGCAGCCACACTCCCAAATTCCTAATTTAGCTCTGCCCTTTTGCGCAGAAAATATCTCTCCTGGAATCAGTGAGTTCAGCGCGAGGGCAGCCAGACATCCGGTGATGAGGGGACAGTGAGGGGACAGTGAGGGGACAGCAAGGGGATGGCTATGGTGGCCATCCTGCACTTCCTGTCCCCCTGCCCCAAAGGCTGCCTGGTGCCAGCGCTCTGGGGTGGCGGAGGGATCGGTTTGGGGTCAGTGGCCCCGTGGGCAGGACAGGGACTTGATGGAGACTCATGTCCCCGGTAAGTTCTGCTGCAAAAACACCCAGCCTGGATCTGTCCCCAGGTCACCTGCTGCTCCCCTGGGATGGTGAGCAGCTCCTCCTGCATCCCACCACCCCCATCATCATCGTCATCATCATCATCATCATCATCCCTGGGGAAACCCACATTTTTTAGTACGTGGTACCAGCCTTTCCCCGTCTCCCCTCCGGTGACAGCAAAGCACTTGATCAACCACAATTAATTAAGCTGAGATCCTCCCTGGGGGATGGCTCACCATACCACAGGGGCATAGCACAGTCCCTGAGGAACCCAGCTTCCTCCCTGGGTTTTATTTTGGGCAGAGACGCTCCCGAAAAGCCCGGGGGCTCGTTTTACCCTGCTGCCACCCCGTTGGCATTGGCACTCACCGTCTGCGAAGCTGAGGGACATCAGGGCCATCAGCACCAGCACCACGCGGCCGCCGGCTCCACACGGCATTGTCCTGGGGAGAGCAGGGGGGTGAGAGCAGCCCCTGCACCCCCAGGGGATCACCACCCACCACGGGGGCTTTGGGCAGAGACAGGGGGGGCCTTGCAGAGGGCAGGCCCAGGCAGAGTGAGGTGGGATGTGCTGCTTCCATCGGAGTTTGGCTCCGGACATCCTGGGTACAGCCCTTCCTGAGAGCAGATCCCGGGACCTCCCAAGCTCGGGGGATGTCCCTACCATGGCACGGGGTACCCCTGAACCCCACAGCGCTCAGGAACGCTCAGGAACCAGGCCCTGGGCACGTCCATGCGGCCCTGACCTTCTTCCTTTCCCCCGGCGATCCGTGGGCCGGCATTTCCCGCTGTTCCCGTGGCTCCCGCTCCGTAAAACCACAGCCTCCACGGGCCTGGCAGCCCTGAGGATGCCACGGCGCTGCTGGGCATGCCAGGTTTGGCAAGACCCCGCCCGTGGGATGGAGCTCAAAGCCCCCACGCCACACTCAGCACCGGAGCCGCCAAACGCCGCTGGCCACGGGCTGGGGCTCAGTCCTGGGGGTGCTTTTGTGTGGAGCTTATCAATGACACAAACAGAGGTGCTGGGACAGCCAAAAATTCCTTTGCTGAGCCTTTGGGGGAAGTTTGGCTATTTTTAATCTTCCTTTTTTTTTTTTTTTTTTTTTNTGTAAAAGAGACATTTCTGCCAAGGCAAACACGGCGATCCCCCCGCTGCCCCCCGCCTCGCTCCACGGGCCGCAGGCCCCGGCCCCTCCTCAGCTCATTCTTCGTGTTCCCGACATAAACATGCCAAAGGCTCCGTTTCCTGCAATTGAAGAGCCCAGCCCAGGGCTGCTGGGACAGGAATCAAGATTGTTTAGATTCTGGCCTTGATGGGGAAGCGGAGTCACGCAAGCCCGGCCCTCGGGAGCGCACGCGGACGTGGCTGACCCCGGCAGGCCCCAGCCGTGCTGTAAATCGGGCTTTTCCTCCCCAAAATAACTCACTTGGCTCTTCTTCCAGGGGAGGAGACAGATCCTGGGTGCTGGGGCTGGAGGGCAGGAGCTGGTCCTTGGTGCCCGGTGTGAGGCCGGGCTGATGCATCCCGCCCCCGGCTGGGCCAGATCAGCTTTGTTTTAAAATCCCAACTCCCTCAGAGCTGGGCTGGGATGTGCTTTATTTTAAAACACCAACCCCTCTGGAGCTGGGCTGCTGATTCCTGACTGCCGGGGTACTGCCAAGCTCCACACTTCTCACAACCCTGAGAGCTGCAGGATGCGTGTTTTAAAAGGGAAGCTGAGTCTCCCAGGTGGTGAATTCCCTCCTGGGAGCCACTTCCACAAAATCCTGAACCATTAGACAGCTGCAGGATATTTGCCATGAATTACAAAGCAGGCAGGGCGTCGCCCAAAACTCTGCTGTGTGTGAAACATCCCGTGGATTGTCGTTGTTACCCACAGCAAAACCTTAATCCAGAGCCGTTCCTGGCATCCCACTGGAAAAAACATCCCAGGTTCTTCAGTGATGGCACAAACCAGTCCTGCCATACCCACCCCTGTCCCTTCCTTCCTTCTTTCTCATCAAGAGCTGCAGCTCGGGTGCTGTCCTGACACCCAGAGCATCCTTCCCTGCCTGGCTGGGTGCTTTACTGGATTCTTTGGGATTTGTAGCATCAGGAGAAGGTAAAAAAAAACCCCAAGGGGAACCTCTGGGATGGGACATGGGTGCTGGCAGGAGTGACTGGGAACAAGAGGCAGCTGTGCTGCAATTCCAGGGTCTGGAGCAAGAACAAACCCCAGGGAAGGGGAATTTCCCCATCACCCCTATGGAGAGAAAAGCAGAAGGAAAATGGGGCAGGAGACAAGAGGAGTTCAGGGAAGGGTGGCCAGGCACGACCCTCGGGATGTGTGGGATGGCTCAGGGGTCCCTGCTCTTACCAGGGCAGCTTGGCTGAGCTCCTCAATCCCAGCTCTTCCTCCTCCTGCTGTGGTTTCTGCTGCTGACAGGGGGTTTAGCCACGGGATGTGGCTCACGGCCCTGTTCCCTGCGCTGCCTTTTCCCAGGGAGCCCCACCCAGCCCAGCCCCTCGTGCCAGCCAGGTGAGCCAGGTGTGCCCCGACTGCAGGGAGGACTGGATGGACCCCAGGGCAGAGCTGGCAGGAGCTTTGCCACAGATCCCAAAGCTCCAGCCTGGTTTCGGGCACAGGTGGAGGTTTTCCTTTCCCTGCCCTGCAGCCGCAGGCGGGTCACAGATCCCCGTTCACCCTCCAGTGGGCTCCACCAGCCCGGCCCCTCTCACTGACCCGCAT
The DNA here is from genome assembly GCA_008694505.1 of Cyanoderma ruficeps. Taxonomy (NCBI): domain Eukaryota; kingdom Metazoa; phylum Chordata; class Aves; order Passeriformes; family Timaliidae; genus Cyanoderma; species Cyanoderma ruficeps. Next base: position 614,713 of record VZDJ01000009.1, read on the forward strand.
TTCCATGGGCACCACCCAAAGAGAGCAGCAAAACCCACTGAGGTTCACCTCGCTGTGGGGCTGGCATCACCCGTGGCTCCTGTGCAGAGCAGGGACAGGGGCAGTGGGGCTGCCCCGGCCTCACAGAGGGCTCCAGTGCCAGCACTGCCCCATGGTGGGGCTCTCCCCAGTTTGGTTTTGCAGATGGAGCCTCTTTAGTGACCATTTGGGTCCTCCTTGCCCACCCTCCTCTGAGAGACCTGGAATTTGGCTGTGCAGAAGGGGGACACCGAGGTGGCAAATTCTGTGCTGTTGGAGCCCACCGCCTGCTGCAGCCCTGGCTAGTGGAGCTGTCAATTTCTCCTCTCTTTTCCCCAGGTCTTTTCAAAATACACCCAAATTCTCCAATTCCCATGTCAATTCCGGCCTTTCCGTGGAAGTTACCTATTATTTCAGCTCTTTAGCGAGGACCTGGGGACAGATCCTGCTACCACCACCCTGATGTGAACCCTGATTTGTGCCCCTGGCCCCAATTCCAACCCCTCCAACCCCGCTGTCACAGCAGCGTCCCACAGAACACAAAGGAAATGAGGCCAAATTCTGATTTCGGGAGTAAATCAGGAGGGAAGCCCTGAGCACGGTGCAGCCCCAGACCCCAGGAGCACGTGGCTCTTCCCCACTCACCCACAGCATCCACGTCCCGCGGGAGCCCACGGCACTGCCCGGCCCTTCCCGGGCTCTCCCGATCCCGCTCCCGGATCCGGCTCAGCCGGGGCAGCTTTGCTCCGTGCCCTCAGCCCCGGCTCCGAGGATCTTCATGGATCTGCTCCCCTCCCAGGCCCCATGCTGTCACCGTGGGGGCTCCCACGGCCGTGTCCGCCCCACTGGGGACTGTCACCCTTCCTGGCCTGGCTGCGGGGCTCGGCTTGGCGACCCCGTTGTCCGACGCAGCCGCTTGGCAGCTGCTCCGTGGTCTGGATGTGGGAGAAGTCAAAAAAATGTTTCTTATTACTGCCTCTTCCTGCCTGGCTTCTCTCCACCACTCCCAGCTAATAAAGCATTTCCTATTGCTGAGCACACAGCCACGACCAGCCTCCCTTCCTCCCGCTCACCGGGCCCCAGCTCCATCCTGGTTGCTTTCTCTTGCCTGTTTCTGCCTCCTCGTCCTTCGCCGAGTGCTTTCCCACCCCGTTTCCCAGTTTTCATGGCAAACCCTATCCCATGGCATGGACATGGCCATCACCACTTCACCCTGAGCATCCCAAGGTCTTCAGCAGGAGCAGAGCTGGTTGTTTTGACAGGGATGGGAATGGGAATGTTCTAGAGAGATGCTGTGGGAATGACCTTGACCTGCTTGGCCACCCCTCCTGCTCCAGCTCCCGTGGGGATGAACACAGTGGCCAAGGGGCTCCCTGGTTATTCCATGTTGGACCTGGCAATTCCAGGGTGCAGCGCTGAAGGGATGCCTTCTTGGGCTACCTAAAAACAGAGGCCAGACAAAATCACGGGAATAAAAAGTGATTATATTTATTGAAGGGCCTTCAGGTACATTTCAGTACAAAATGGACGATGGGTCATGGGTTTTCATACTTTTATAAGTTTGGACCATTTTTGGGTGTAGCCCTTGGTGGGGGGGCTTCATCTGCCTGAAATGTACCTGAAGACCCCTCAGTAAATGTATCTGCTTTTTATTCCCGTGATTTTGCCTGGCCTCTGTTTTTAGGTAGCCCAAAAAGGCATCAGAGGGCAGCAGAGGATTTCACCCCGGGCTGTGACGGCTGCTCCAGCAGAGCCGTGGAGCCCTGGCTGTGGGCACGGGGCAGGGCACGGCGGCCAAGGGGCTTCACTCAGAGCCTCGCGCTGGCACGTCCCCACTGTCCCCACACCACACCGTGGTGACGGGCACTGGGACACGGCCAGCAGGGCCATTCCCACGCCAGGGGCCGGGCACTTCCCGCTCCCCCAGAGCACACGGGGACCGTGGGCAGCGGAAGCGCCGCTTCCCGTTTTTGCCACTTTCGGGGCTGTTCTTTGGGCCACCCCAATCTCAGCTGCTTCTCCCTTCTCCTGCCCCCTCACTTCTCCCTCCAGAACCATCCCCAGCTCCATCCCTGCCTTTCTGCCAGCTGTTTCCCTGGCACGGTGACCCACTCCCACACCACAGCCTCTTTTCTAAGAACTTGGCAGGGCCTGATTTACCAAGCCCCATCCCTGCCTTTCTCCCAGCTGTTTCCCTGGCACGGTGACCCACTCCACATCGCAGCCTCTTTCCTAACGAGGTGGCAGCGCCTGATTTACCTCCCCTCTGCCATTGCATCACCAGCCCCAAGGGCACCACGAACCCACCCGGTGCCTCCCAGCGCCGCCGGGGGCACCGCGGCGGCGGAGCTTTGAGTCTCGCCCCCGCTATCAGCCTCCATCTGGGAAGTTTAAACAAACAAAAGCAACAAAACCAGGATAAAACATGAAGGACCTTCAGATGTGACTTTGGCCGTGCGGGAGCCGCAGCTTTGGCGGAGCGGCGCGGGGGAAACGGGCAGTTTCCATCAGATAGGAGCTGCCCGGGAGGAGGAAGCCGATGCCTGCAGACATCTTATCTCCGTGACCATCTTTGCTCCGGCAGGCGGGTCTCAGCGATCCGGCCGGATTGGCCCCTCCCGGGGGTTATTCCTGGATGGTTCTTGCGTCCCTTCCATGGGAGCAGACACAGGGCATCCTGCTTTTACGGCTGCGGGCGGAGTTATTCTGGGCGGGCGAGCTCAAGGGCTGCTGCTGGCTGGTTTGATCCCTGCAACTCCATCTTTCCAACGGGCCGCCTTCCTTTTTAAATCGCAGTCATCGCTGAGGGGATAAACGCTGCTTAAAAACTTCTAAAAGTTCCTAAATCCTAGTCCTGGGCGACTCGAAGGGCAGAGGTGGGTGGGAGAGCCCTGGGCTCAGCTGCAGCTCAGGCACTGCTGCTGTGGGAAAGCGAATTCCTCCAGGGTGGGACTGACTGGGGAGGTACGAGATGGGCGAATCAAACCCACCGCGGGCTCCAGCCCTTGTCTGGGGCACACAGGGTGAATCAGCGGGGCTGGGCACCGCCCAACAGCACAGTGCCAGCCTCGGTGCAGCCTCCCGTCACCCCTTGAGGCCAAAGCGAGACTTTCCTTTATTGTCCCGGTGCTCATTGCTGTGACTTCATCCTGCAGGAGGGAAGGGGCATCCCCGGACCACAGCCGGACCCTCCCCAGGTGCACCCAGCCGCCCCTCGGGGTCTCACGGAGCCCTCCCGTGATGGCAGAGGGGGACGAGGGGCCGGTGGGAGCCCGTCTCTCCCTTCCCCCCGATGGCAGGAGCCAGGCTGGCACGGCTCATGCCACGGCTGCTCCATGTGCCGCCCGCCCCCGGCTCATCTGCCAGCGAGTGGCAGGGAGCTGGCCAAGGAGGGCAGCCACGTGCCGGGGAGCCCGGGCGAGCCAAGGGATGGAGGGGAACAGACGGGGAGGCCGCAGCTCCTTCCCCACGGGAATCCTTCCCTGCCTGCAGCCCAGCCCGAACCTCCCAGCGCCCCACAAAGGGCAGAGCTGCAGCCTCAAAGTGGGGGGTGTGGGCTCCTGTCCCCCTAAAAAGGGGGTGGTGCAAGGAGGGGGCTCCACATCCGGCCGAGGATTATTTGTGACCTGGGGAAGTTTTGCTCTGGGCGCTGTGACACGGCCCGTTGCCCTCCTGGAGTCAAACTGCCCGTGCTGCAGGAGCCAGGAGCCCAGCTCCACCTTCCCACAGCCTGGGATGGAGCTGGGTTAAGGGGATCTTGGAATTTGGGAACACCAGCACCCCGCTGCTGCAGCACCGACAGCGTTGGAGCTCTGGGGGGCAGCTGGGGATGGAGCCCGTGAGCATCCCAAGCTTGGTTTGCAGCCCGTGCCAGCAGCTGGTGCCCCTTCCACAGCACGGAGCTGTGCTGAGCCTTGGGGTGTCCCTCCAGCACACAGGAGCACACAGGAGTGGGGAATGTCACTGAGGATGTGACAGGGGAGCCAGGGGACACCGGCGGCAAAGGGGGAGCATTCCTGCCAGCCCCACAGCAACCCTGAGGTTTATTCATGGAATCAATCCTGTTAACATGGCAACCGCTTCCATTTTAATTTGCTCAGCCACATTCCAACGCGCTCAGGCTGTGGAATCGGGAGCTCAGGAAGATCAAAGAGGCAAAAAAAAAAAAAAAAAAGGGAGGAAAAAACATAGGGAGGATTTGTGCCACAGTTCTGCTCCCTGGAATTCCTGGAGCTTGGTCCAGAGTCTCAGGACGTCAGTGCCCAGCACAACACGTACCACACTAGGGTGGCCACCCTTGGGGTGGAGAGGACAAGAGGCCAGGCAGGGGCCTGTGAAGCCTCGGGGATGTTTCAGCTGGGTGTGTACACCCACATCATCCTCCTCCTCCTCCCTTGGACATTCCCATCCTCCGGGAACAAAACCGCCCCTGTCCCAGAAAACCCCCCGGATCCAAAGGGCACAGCAAGAACCTCGTCCCTACCCCGACACGTCCCGCCCTAGCCTTTCTTTTTCTTTTTCTTCTTCTTCTTCTCCCCCGTCTTGGCCTCCTCGGCCGCTTTCTTCTCCTCCTTCAGCACCTTGTACCTCCACTGAGGCGGCTGCAGCAGGTGCTTGTCCTTCACTCGCGGCTTCCTCTCCCCGGCGGACGAGCCGGAGGCTTTGCTCACTTTGATTTTGGGGACGGGCTCCCCGGGGAAGATGCTGTTCCCCCGCCGCAGCCACAGCGGCAGGAAGCTCAGGAGGCGGCTGGGCGGCGGCCGCGGCGGCAGCAGCCGGGCCTCGGACACCAGCTGGCCGTTGCAGGACGATCCCGCGGTGCTGGGGCGTGAGGAGGCGTCTGACTCCTCGTCAGGGTCCTCCAGGTGCTGCCCGAGGATCTCCGGCACCGAGAGGCGGCGTTTGCCCACCTCGGGAGGGCTGTCGGGGCACACGGTTTGGCAAGCGGTGGCCACGAAAGGGCTGGCGAGGGACGTGGTCATCCTCACCATGTGGTCCATCACGCCGTCCTCCTCGGGGTTGCGGGGGATGTTGAAGGTGAAAATGGATCGGATCTTCTCCGACAGCCTCTTGGTCCTGGATTTGGGGCTCAGGGCCTTGGCCACCAGCTGGGCCAGGGCCGGCCACTCGGGCTGGTACTGAGCCCCGAACTGCTCGGCGCGCGGGCGGCGCAGGAGGGTCCGGATGCGCACGGTGGTCTCGAAGCGGCCGGTGAAATTGGCCCATTCCCTGGCTGTCTTCCCCTTGACGGCGTCCACTGCCTGCAGGTCAGCTCCTGGAGACAGCAGAGAGCATCATGAGGCCTTGGGGTTTCAGCCTTTTATGTTTTTCAAATCCTGCAGAGAGCAGCCGCAGCGAGGCCAGCCGCATCCTGGGTAAGGCTTCCACCTCAGGCATTAAGGTTTTAACCTTTATGTTTTTCAAATCCTGAACTGCATTAGTGCATCACTCTAAACTGCATATGAAGTGTCAGCTACTGACTTCACATTTTGGTCGGACAAAACGATTCCTCTAGGCCTGAAATTCAAGGACACCCCACAGCCTCAGGCCCTGAAAGCGTGAACAAAAGTGAAATGGGGGAATATGACTTCATTACCTGAAGCCATATTGGAGGATTAATCCCTGATATGTAAAAGGACCAAATTTATTTCTGTCCGAAAAACTCGTGACCATCATCCATCCTGGGTGCAGCCTCTGGGAGGCTTCTGACTGCCCAAGATGTGTCTGTTGAAGGCCTTTAAAACCTACTTTATTCTCTTAACCTTGTCCAGCCTGTGTTCTGGGGAGCTACTCCAAGGCATCCTCACCACACCATCTGTAGTAAAGCACCCTGGCAGGTGTTTCCATAGAGGGAAAGGTTTAAGACTCACCCCAAAACCTTTTAAGAGAAGAACTTCAGAAGTTTCTTTGCTCTCCTAGCAAAAATTGCCTCAGTGCCAAGACAAAAACACTGACGGGTCTCTTTACCTGTTCCTCAGAAAAGTAGCTATTCTCTCTTAGGCTATTTGCCAAAAAACCCACCCAAATCATTCAATACTTCAGGGAGAGCACGAGGCTTCCCAGTGCATTTTTGAGGTGTTGCAGCAGGCGTGTGGGACCTGTCCCTACACTGTGCTCGGCTTTGTTCTTTCATTTTCGTATTATTTTCTTCTCTCATTAAATTAATTTTTGCCTTTTCAAGACACACTCAAACATGACCCCCTGCAAACTCATTTAAAGCCATTTTCTGCAACTCCCTCAGAACCCTCGAGGAGCTGAACGCATTTTCCCTGTGAGAACTTCAGATTCACCCCGAGCAGCCACCAAAAAAAACCCCGGAGGGTCCCCGGGGAGACGCTCACCCGCCAGGAGCAGGGCGGTGACACAGTCCTGCTGGCCCTGCACCGCCGCCTTCATCAGCGCCGTCAGCCCCCGCGGGTCCCGCTGATCCACCTCCAGGGCGGGGAAATAGTTGAGGAGGTAGTTGACGATGGTGATGTGTCCTTAACAGCCAGAGAGAAGCTGCGTTAGAGCTCCCACAGCTAATGGGGCAGTGGCTGGGGCCTGTCGGACAAAGGATTTAGCGGCTGCATTCCCCGAGGATGGAGATGCAGGAGCTTGAAGGGATCGGGATGGAAAGGGGTTTGGGTCTGTTCCCTGAGGATGGAGATGCAGGAGCTTGAAGGGATCGGGATGGAAAGGGGTTTGGGTCTGTTGTGGTTTGGATGCGGAGGGAACGGTTGCATTTCTTGAGGATGCAGATGCAGAAGTCTGAAAGGATCGGGATGGAAAGGGGTTTGGGTCTGTTCCTTGAGGATGGAGATGCAGGAGCTTGAAAGGATCGGGATGGAAAGGGGTTTGGGTCTCTTGTGGTTTGGACACGGAGCGAACGGTGCTGGTGAACCAACTGCTTTAGTGGAAAACACAGGAAAGAGTCCAAAAATGCGTAAAAACCCCCACAAAGTCATGAATTCTAGCAAGGACACGATGGGAAACGTGGGCGATCCCCACTTTGGGACCCGTCTCTTTCCCCTTCTGGTAAATCAGGGGGAGGGAGCCAGATTTGAGGTTTGGGCCCTACACGGAGCTCGGAGCCTCCTGCCACTCCTGGAGCTTCCCTGGAGCACATGGGGCAGCTCCAGCCCAGCTCTGCCACTTGGCACAGCACGTTTGAGAGAGCCCTGCTGCAGGAATCCCTGTTTCCACATCAGTTTTAAGGCAGTGCTGAGGTGAACCCTGAATGCAGCTGATGTCCCACATCCCTCGGGGGCGTGGCTCTCACTGCAGGTCATTTTAGGGGTTTTTGGGGAAGCACAGGGGGGTCACATCCCTTCCTGAGGGTTCTGCCTGTGCCGAGGGCGGGCACAGCGCTGACCTGCCTGGGCTGCCATCATGAGGGCCGTGTTGCCATCGTTGTCCTGCTGGTTGACGTTGATGTAGGGACATTTCTGCAGCAGCGGCACGATGTCCACAAAGCCCTTGGAGCAGGCGACCATCAGCCCGTTCTGGAGAGGGAACGACACTCACGCCACGTTCCCACCATGGGGCTCCCGTGGCCCTGCCAAACTGTCCCCCCACCCAAACCAGGGAGGTGCAGGATGGGAGGGCACACAAAGTCCTGCTCCAAGGATTGGATCAATCCCAGGAGACCCGTCCCACCCAGGCCTCTCCCTCCTGTCCCAGCAGCCTTCAGGATTTGCCCCTTCCTGGAAAATCCTCTTTCTGCTCTGCAGGGTGTACGCCCCACCCACCCCAGCCACTCACCCTCCCGTTGATGTCCAGCTCCGTGGCCTCGCTCCGGGTCACCCCCCGCTCCAGCCTCTCCCACACCAGCTTGGCATCATTCCTGGCACAGCACTGGTAGAGGCTGAGGAACCCAGCGCCGTCGGCCTCCGGGGACACCTCATAGCAGGGGTAGACAGAGTCATCAGAGAAGATGCTGCTGCTGTCCGAGGGCTCCGAGGATCCTGACGATGCCTCCTCCTCCTCCTCCTCATCCTCCTCGTAGTGCAGCTCCGGGTCGGAGGCATCCAGGCTGGAAGTGGGAGCTGCAGCACGTTCTCCTCCACTGCAGGCATCTGTCATCCGGCCTGGGCGGGGGGAGCCAGCCCGGCTTGGCCCCGTGCCCTGCCTGGGGCCAGGAGCCTCTCCCGGGGGCACTCGGGACTGTCACTCCCCCTGTGCAGACACAGAGGGGCGTGGGAACCGTGTGGGCTCCGGCCTCCCTGATCCCGGCCTCGGCTGCCTCCCAGCCTCCCTGATCCCGGCCTCCCTGATCCTGGCCTCCCTGATCCCAACCTCTGATCCCAGCCTCCCTGATCCCGGCCTCCCTGATCCCGGCCTCCCTGATCCCAGCCTCCCTGATCCCAACCTCTGATCCCGGCCTCCCTGATCCCGGCCTCCCTGATCCCCGCCCCTCTGATCCCGGCCTCCCTGATCCCGGCCTCCCTGATCCCGGCCTCCAGCACAGCCCAGCCCCCCAGCCTCCATCCCCTGCCCCCTGCAAACCCTCGCGTGGGGGTGTCCGGGAGCTGTGACACCCCAAGAGAGGAGCAGCGAGCAGGAAAATTAGGGGGGGACGCCTTGGGAGTTTGAGAGGTGGGCAAGTGTCCCACGGTGGGTCGGTGGGGCTGGGAATGGCCCCAGGGCTGCACTTCAGGGAAATGAACATCTGGGCTGGTGTGTGGAGCACCAGGAGGGAGGACACGTCCACCCCCTCGATGCCACACAGGGCACTCAGGGTGTCCCCACCACGGCGCTTCTGGTGTGTCCCCTTGGCAGGGTGGTGGCACCCATAGTGCCCCCTTGGCAGGGTGGTGGCACCCATAGTGCCCCCTTGGCAGGGTGGTGGCATCCATAGTGCCCCCTTGGCAGGGTGGTGGCACCCATAGTGTCCCCTTGGCAGGGTGGTGGTGGCCCTGAGGGCACCCAGGGTGCTCCCACCGTGGGGTCACAGTGGTGGGGTCTGTGGCACCCCAATGTCCCCGTCACCGGGCTCCAGCAGTGGGGGACACGTGGGCACCCCGATGTCCCCAGCTGTGCCACGTGTCTGAGGGGTCTGAGCCCTTCCCAGCCGCCCTCCCCATTCGCCCAGGGCACATCCCAGTGGATGCAAAGACTTTTCCCAGTGGAGCAGCAGCTGGCAGCAGCTCCTGGCTCCCCCAGGACAGCCCTGGAACAGGAGCACAGGCTGAGCCTGGCAGCAGGGATTAAACCCTCTCGCTTCTAAGCAGAAGCCAACAATTAATTCACGGGTGCCACGAAAGGAGGAAAGGCTAATTTCACTAAATTAGGAAATTCCGCTGAACTTTCCCACCCCTCAGACGTTCCCAAGCAGGCTCTGGGGATGGAGGATGGTCCTCTCACCTTGATCTTCCCCGGGGCTGCTCAGATCCTCCCCGTGGGTCCCTCTTCAGCTGGGCAGCATCCCGACCACAACCAGGAGGGAAAACTCACCAAACCACCACGGGATGTCCCTCAGCAGGGAAAAAGAGGTTTGTGCTCCGTGGCTGAGGTGTCCTTTTGGCACCAAAGCTGTGACAACCCGCACGTTGACTCGGGCTCAGCTAGCCAAGAGATCTTAAATTAAACTGTTGCTTTAAATGGCTGCGTCCACGCTGAGCAGGATCAGGACGGGATTTAGTGTCTTTAGCCGAGGAGCTGCTGGGAGCCCTGGGCTGTATTTTTATACCTGTCTCACTTTGGTGTGACGGTGCAGCCTGAGCACTCCCACAGCTGAAACCCCAAAAACTCCTCCCTCCTGACTTTCTATCCAGGGGAATTGTCTGAGCAGGAAATTCTGGGGAGATGCTGCTCCAGCCAAGGGTTTGGACATCTGGGCTGTTCACGTGTGTTCAGCAAACTCTGTGATTTCCCCTTGGAGGTGACTCGGAGTTTCCACACCTCCTGCTCCACTGGGACTGAATTCCAAAGCTCTAAGGGCAGCCTTAGCCCAGGAGCTGCAAAAATCGTTCCCCAAATTACACGTGAAGCCCGACTGTTCTCTTATCTTCGGCTTTAAAGGGTTTTTTGTTGTTGCTGTTGTTCGTGCTGTGGTTGGTAGGTTTTTATGTGTTTCCTGAGGTTCAAGGGCCATCTGGACTGCGAGAGCTGCCAAAGGGCATTTCTCATCCCCGGATCAGCTGTTTTCTTGCCAAAAAGGCAGGAATTTGGTGTCAAGGCAAATCGTGGGAGGCCGTGTTCCCCGTTTTCAGCAGAGTCCCAAAGGGCGCTTTGCTGCGTCCTTGAACATGAAAATACGGATCAGATGAAGGATCTCAGCTGTTCCCTCTGTGCTGGGAAGCACGAGCTGGGAATCCTTGCAGAATGTGAAGATCCTGGTGCTGGGTATAAAGATCCTGGTGCTGAAAGTCCAGATCCTGATGCTGGATGTAAAGATCCCAATGCTGAACGCCCAGATCCCAGACGTGGCGCAGCGATCACGGGGTCACCCTGGTGTGACACCTCCCGCCACCCTCCTGCTCTGCCTCACCTCAGGGAAGGGCAGGGAGCAGATTTAGGGCTTAAGGAGTCACCCTGGGAGCCATGTGCTGTAATCTGCCGCCGGGAGAAGTCAGGAGGCTCTGAGAGGGTTATGTAAAGACGGGGCTGGGTGCTGGGGTGGGCGCCCGGGTGGGTGCCAGGCTCGGGGGCAGAATGGAAAGGTCTTGCTGGTTGTTACACACAACAGGCAGCCCCTAATCTGCCCCTGAAACACTGGGGCCACGTGTTTTCATTACAGGGAAAAGATCAGTAATTCTCCTACAGGAGCTCGTGGCCGAAATTTGAATGTCAGCTCCAAAACTCGATACATCCAAGGATTGCTCCAACACAAAAGCTGCCAGGACAAACAGGACCCTAATCCCCTAACACTAACACCCGAACCCTAAAACTCTAACCTTAACCCAACACTAACCTAGAAGCAGAAACCAAACCCCAAAACGTAACTCCAAAGCTAAAAAAACCCTACCCCCCCAAAAAAAACCACCTTAAGTCTAACCCAAAATATAATCCTAAAGACAACGCTGAGGATAATCCTAACAAAATCCCTAAACCTGAATCCTAAACCCAAATCAATAACACTAAAGCTGAAACAAAAGCCCAAATCAGAAGCAAACCCAGTCCCTGACCAAACACTGAACCCTAAATCATAACTCACCCCAACCCCTAACCCTAATTACCAGGAGGCCAAGGCCAGCCAGACCTGTTGGTCCTGGCAGCTTTTGTTTGGGAGCAAACCTTGCACTTTTGCAGTTTTTAGGACGCGTATTTCCACATTCAACTACTGGAACTTGGCCTGGCAAGATTCCTTTGTTCCACAGGAAGGAAAGTCCAGCACCCAGTGACTCTGGGGCAGCTCAGAAGTGGCCCCCAGGAGGCCACAGCCAGGCAGATCCATCGGTCCTGGCAGCTTTTTTCTGGGAGCAATCCTCGAATATTTGCAGTTTAGGAATCCTACAGACATCTGGGCGTGAAGGAGGGTTTTATCCCACAGGAAGGAAAGTGTGACAGCTCAGTGTCTTGGGGACAGTAAGAGGTGGCTCCCAGGAGTCCAAAGCCAGCCAGACCCTGGTCCTGGCAGATTTCATCCGGCCGCAATCCTCAAATATTCATAATTTTAGGAGGTGGAGTCCTGTTGCCCTGTTTTCTGCCTTTCTGCCTCTGTGCAGAATTTTCACACGTAGCCTTCTTCTGTAAACAAAGTTTATTCTTGGAATGTTTGCATTCTTCTCCTCTGAGAGAAGAATTGATTGATGATCATGTCCACCGCACAGGTTGAGAGGTGGTGACCTCTGTGGCCAATCTCTGGACCTCTGTACAAATGTATAAAAGTAGAAAATTGTAAATAAAGTAGAAGAGAGTTGGATCCCCTCACTGCTGCTGTGTCTGCCTGCTCTCTTCCTGTCCCTAAAGGGGGACACACCCAGCCTCGGCCAGCGACAGAGTCCCACTCTCCTCCACGAGTGTCCAGCTGCAAATCACAGCTGGTTTCCACAGGAAGGAAAACCTGGAGCTCCACTGTCCCTGGGGAAGATGAGAGGTGGCCCCTGGGGGTTCAAGGCCAGCCAGACCTGCTGGACTCTCATCTGGGAGCAATCCTCGGACATTCACACTTTTGGGAGGTGAAATCCCACTTTTTGGCCTGGCTGCCAAGGATGGACGTTTTCCACGGGAAGGAAAGCCTGGGCCTCCCTCTGCCACGGCCTGCCTTGCCTTGCCTGCTCCTCTTCTCCCTTTTAAACCCAACCTCGATTTTCCTTGCCCTGCATCCCCTCCCTCACCTTGAGCTGCCTTTCTCACACATCCCCTACTTCGGCTCCCTGTCCTGGGTGCCTCAAAAGTTGTGAAATGTTTTCCATATTTCTCCTGTCTCGATCCACTCCGTTTTTGTCACTATAGGTCCCTTTAGGACCGTGGGGCTGAAAGCAGAGCCGGAGCTGGTTTTAGGCTGGTTTGCAAAGGGAGGAGGTTTGGGGAATCCCTTGAAAAGTCAGGAACAGGCACACTGAGCTCTCTCTTTTGTTCTTGCCCAGATGCCGAGAGAGTTGCCTGGGGCAGGTTCCCCAAACCGAGTCGGCCTGAGGCAGAAAACCTCTTTTAATTCCTCTCAGTGTGTTGGAGAATCTCACAACACCTTTTTGGCCGCTGTTGCTGTGGTAACTAATGATTTTAGACCCAGGAAAGACGTTTCTTCCCCGTTATTTCCCTGCTCTTTTTTTCACTGCTTCCACCTGGGACAGCCATGCCGGGAAAATCGGGAAAATCGGGAAAATCGGGAAAATCGAAGCCCCCTTGTCTCCATAAGTTCCAGCTGCTGCCCCTGTGTCTTGGTTTGGAAAGGCAGGCGTCTGCCAGGGAAAGCTGGAAATTCCCTTGGAATGGAGAATCTAAACCCCCTCCCTCCAAATTGTGGTAATTTTGCAATTAAGGGGGTTTTCAGGCAAAGACACGGGAATAGGAACAACAGTTCTTTACTATTAAAGAACTGTTATTAAAATATATTAATTTTTATTAAAAATACAAATACAAATTAAAAAATACAAATGCAGTAGTATTAAAAAATACAAATGCAGTAGTACAAAAAAACAAGCAAACTTTCTTCGTGGGTTTGGGTGGTTTTCTGTAATTGGGTAAAAAATGTCCCCACTGTGGGCTTTGGGTGGTCATTATTGGGTCAGAAATATAAATAATGTAGGTGTCACCTCGTTATTGGGTGATTAGCGCTTAAATAACCTTGGAAAGAATTAGAGGTTCTCCATTTTACCTTTATTTTCTAACTTGTTAGTTAGAACTCCACTTGTGAGGCTGTAAATGGATAAGAAATAATAAAAAATAATAATAAAATAAATAATAATAAAAAAAAATAATAAAAAAATCATAGAATGATTATACCCGTATTAGTCTGAACACGAAACTATGACTCTCGTGTATTAATCCCGGCTCTAACACCAAGAAGAAAAGAAGATAAAAACCTCACAGGAATGGCAGGAATATTTGGGATGGGGTAGGAGAGGCGAGGCAAATCAAGGGAAGGGTAGGCAAGGAAGTCAGAGTCATAGAGGAAACAGGCGAGGAGAAAAAAGCCAGGAGAAAAGAGGCAGGGAGTTTGAGGAGGAGGAGGAGGATGGGTGAGGAAGGCAAGGCGAGGCAATGGAGGGGTGGGAAGGGCAAGGGAAGGACACAGAGGGGTCAGGGAGGGAAGGGGAAGGACGGCTGGGTATGGCAAGGTTGGGTAAGAAAGGCAAGGGAACACCAGAGAGGGGCAGGAAAAGCAGCGAGGATCAAAAATAAAGGATCAGGCAAGGGAAAGGAAGTCCAGGGGGAAAAAGGGATAGAGGAGTCAAGGTGAGGGAGGGGTGAGAAAGGCAGTGCAGGACAAAGGAGTGGTGGGAAGAGGAAGGGAAGGACACGGAGGGGTCAGTAAGGCAATGCAAGGTTGGAGAGGGCAAGGCAAGGCAAGGCAACGCAGCCCTGGTTTGTACCTGAGATGTTTTGGGTTTTCTGAAATCCCTTTCCCAGGAAATTTTCTGTAAACAAGAGGAATGTTTTTGTGACAGTAAATTGTTTACATTTTTTTTTTCCCTAGGAGAGACTTCTTGATGTCCCCCTGGTCTGACCAATCTGATTGAAGAGCTTTGTCTTGTCACCAACCGAATTGGTCTGTGTAGAATTAGTATAAAAAGGGAGACACATCCCAAGAATAAAGAAGTGATTTTCAGCCTTCTGGAGTTGGAGTTTTTGTGTGGTTGTAGTGTACGACAGCGTCGGCAAGGCAGGGCAGGGGATGGGCATGGAAGGCAAAGTGAGGCAGGGAAGGGGTTAAAAGGGCCAGGCAAGGCAATGGAAACACCTTGAAGTGCCTTTCTTGCCCCTCGAAAGCTTTGCCTTGCTCACCCACTCCCCGCCTTGATTTCCCTGCTGCTTTTCCCCAGCCTTGCCCTGCCCTGCCTGCTCACCCTGTCACTGCCTTGCTCACCTGGCACCTGCCCTGCTCAGCAAACCCACCCTGTGCCCTCCTCTGCCCTGCCTGACCCTCCCTTGCCTTTCACATCCACCCCCCATCCCGCCCTACCTACTGCTCCCTTCCCTGGCCTGGCTTTTCCTGCCCCTCCTTTGGCATCCCCGGCCTTTCCAAAGGTTTTATCTTCCCCTCCTTGTCCTTCCTTCGACTCCCTTGCCTTGCCCTCCTCACCCATGCGCTGTGGTTTGTCGAGGCTGTGCGTGTCCCACTTCAGGGACGGAAAGACGTGCAGGCACACGGCACCGTGAGGGAACAATTTTTCTCCCCTTTATTTACGAATCTGACTCCATTTATACATTTGTACAGAGGTCAAGAGATCGGCTACAGGAGTCGCCACCTCTCAACCTGGATGGTGGACACCACCATCAATCATCTCTCAGAGGGGAAGTGTGTAAACATTCTGAAAATAGACATTGTTTACGTGAAGCTGCGTGAGAAACGCAGCGCAAAAACAGAAGGCAGAAAACTCAGGGCAACAATGCACCACCTTGGCTTCCTTGTTGGCTTCTCTGCCAACAGCGACCTGGCTCAGGAAAGACACGGTGGCTGCCCTCACTTGCCGCTCGGGCCAATCGCTCACTGACACCGATGTGATGGAGGGTGAAATGGCGTTTATTTCTTGCTTCCGTGGTCTTTTGTGACCACTGCTTGGTCCACCTACTTACATCATCACAAAACTCTGTTGGGTGACCTGGACTAGGAGGGGAGGATCCCTGTCTTTCCCGTACAGCGCGTATTCCTCCGCACGGCTTTTCCCTGTCTTACCACATTTCCCCCCCTCTCCATGACTAAATGAAACTGCAAAAGGTGTTGGAATGATTATACCCGTATTAGAAATTGCCACTGATTGTGTTAGTAGCAAAATAGAGGTAGCATTAGGAAATCTGGCTGTGGTTATGGCTGTGATGCTTTGTATTTACCTGAGTTGCTACATGAGGCTGTTTGAGGTAAAAAGCTGCTTAGGTTAGTTGCCCTTGCTCTAAGAACATAATATCAATTCTGCTCAAGCGAGCTTTGACAAATTGAGTTATTTTGTTTAGCACACAGGGACCGAAGGTCAGCACAAACAGGATAGTAAGAACTGGTCCCATTAATGGGATATAAGAGGCAGAACCCAAGGTGAATGGCCAAAAAATGAGTCAAACCATCCACGTTGTGCGTCCAGGTCCCTTTCTCGTTGTGCTAATCTTTCTCTCAGTTCTGCCATTGAATCTCGGATCACACCCGAGTAATTGGCATAAAAGCAGCATTGTTCTTTCCACGCTGCGCACAAACCTCCCTGATGCATGAGCAAGAGACCTACACCGCGCCGGTCTTGCAATACTACTTCTGAGAGAGATGAGAGGGACTTTTCTAAAAAGGAAATGGATTGCTCGATCCTCTGGAGGTTTTCATCAATGGTCATCTGGAGCTGGCTCCGGCTTCCCTCCCCTTTTTTCCCTGGCTTTGCCCTGCCTGCTCCTCCTGGGACTCTCTTTGCCTTGCCTGCCCTTCCCCAGCCTCGCCTCGCCTTTCCCTCCCCGGCATCGCCTCTCCCTGCCGTTCCAAACCATCTCTCGCCTTTCCTCGCCGGGCTCGCTCCAGCTTGGAGGCAGCAGCAGCTCTCTCAGCTGGCACTTGGGTGAGCTCCGGTTTTGCCCGATATTTTCATGTTTGCAGCCGAGAGAATGAAAAAAAGCTCATTAGCGCCCAGGGGTTCGCGTGTCCTCCTGAGTGCGGCACAGATAAAAGGTTTTACTCGGAAGGGGAAGATCGGCGCAATCTTTCTGTCCGGACCCGATCGGTTTGAGACCGGGGATGTTTTTTTCCTCTTGGGTGATTCCGAGAGGAGCGAGGTGTGTTTGCTGCCTTTGCATGTTCGCAGCGGCATCGTGCGGCTGCTCTGAGCCGCGCTGACCGTGCCCAGGTGAACCCGAGCGCTTTTCTGGCCCCGTCCGTGCGGCAGCGCCGGCCGCAGGGGCTCCTCCGCGGGTCCCGGCTCCTGGAGGCTGATCGTGCCCGTGGCTGGGAGGGAAGACGAATCTGCTCGTGGTCGGCTGGGCGGTTTATGGGCTGCGAAAGGAAAGGGAATCCCGGCACGGCCTCTCTCTCCAGGAACCCTTTTCGGTGGGATCAGCTGTGGAACCTTCTCTGGTTTGTGATTGCACTTCAAAGGGGCTGAGCGTCCCCAGAACTGAGCGCACAGACCGGTCCGTGCCGCACTTCCCGAGCCGCGAGGGGAAAGGGAAACCCGGGAGTTTCCTTTCCGTCCTTGGACCTTTGGGACGGGGACGATCGGCACGTTAAGTTTTGAAGCCGGGCTCTGCGAGAGTGCCGGACGGGGAAGGCACACGCGGCTGAGGGAGGCGCAGGACTCCGGGGGAGGCGGTGCCTTTCACGGGGTACGAGGCACTTTTGGAGACGGCAGCGGGTGGAAGAACCTTTTGTGACCAATATTTACCCTTGAGGCAGCTCCTTTGGGTTCGGGAGCTCTGCGGGAC
>VZDJ01000009.1:647223-671275 GCA_008694505.1 Cyanoderma ruficeps
GGCACTGGGGGACACTGGGGAGGCTGGGACAGGCACTGGGGACACTGGGGTGGCACTGGGAGGGGCACTGGGGGACACTGGGAGGCTGGGACAGGCACTGGGGTGGCACTGGGGGACACTGGGGCGGGCCCTGGGGGACACTGGGGTGGCCCCAGGGGGATTGGGAGGCCTGTGGGGGCACGGGGGGGTTCTGGGCAGCACTGAGACAGGAATTTGGCAGACTGGGAACACTGGGGTGGGCATGAGGGGGGCACTGGGCTCCCGGTCCCACATTTCCATCCCATTCCCGTTTTCCTCTCCTCAGGGCTGCCATCCGCCACCAGAGCTCTGCAGGGCGGGGACACCTGGGCACGGCTGGGGACAAAGCTCTCCCCCATCACCCCAAAATTCCCCAGGAGAGGCCAGAGGAGGTTTTTTGGGGCGGGGTTCCCTCGCGGAGGCACCTTGGAGCTCACAGGAGAGCCGCAGCCACTGCTCCAGCCACGCTCGGCACTCGGCCTGGCCCAGGTGAGTGGAGTTGAGCCCGCGCAGGTAACAGGCCTGGGCAGACACAGACACCCTCAGGGCGGGCACAGCACCTCCAGCACCACGCCAGGAGGCCTCTCAAGGAGGGGAAGGGAAATGAGGGACTCTTCCCCAGCCCAGCTGCCATCCCAGCACGGAAAACTTTCCCAGCCCCGTGCCCCAGGGCCATGCTGGGGACACCCGAGGTGACATGAGGCTGGGACAGGCCCCAGGGCTGTGCTGGGGACACCTGAGGTGACGCGAGGCTGGGACAGGCCCCAGGTCGTGCTGGGGACACCTGAGGTGACCCGAGGCTGGGACAGGCCCCAGGGCCATCCTGGGGACACCCGAGGTGACCCGAGGCTGGGACAGGCCCCAGGGCCGTGCTGGGGACACCTGAGGTGACGCGAGGCTGGGACAGGCCCCAGGGCCATGCTGGGGACACCCGAGGCTGGGACAGGCCCCAGGGCCGTGCTGGGGACACCCGAGGTGACCCGAGGCGGAGGTGTCCTCACCGCTCGGAGCTCCTCCTCGGAGAGCTGCCCCGGGCCCAGGCGCAGCAGGGCTCGGTCCAGGTGTCGGATTTCCAGGACGTGGCTGCGCAGGCGGTGCCGCAGCAGGAAGGCCGGGAGGTGCGGGGTGAGGAACAGCACCCGGCTCAGGGCTCGCTGCAGGAGGAGCGGGGCACAGTGACATGTCCGACCCCTCCTACGACAGGGCTGGGACCCGCCCGGGCACTCCCACCTGCCCAAGCCCCATCCAACCCGGCCCTGAACATTCCAGAGGCAGGGAAATCCCTCCCCGAGCCTTCCCACGCCTTCACAGGGAGGAATTCCTGCCCCAAATCCTCCTCTGGATTCATTCCCAGCAGCTCCACAACCTTATAATGTTGGTGGCCCCACACTGCAGGTGGGGTCTCACCTGAGCCCCCTTCACCTGCTGCCACAGCGTGGGGGTGAACCCAGCACCCCAAAGCACCTCTGCAGCTTTTATTGCAATAAAATAATGAACCGATCTGCACCCGGGCTGGGTTTGGGACACACCTGAGCGGGGCGAGCACCTGGACTGAGCTGAACTCACCACGTGATCCACGCGGAGCCTGTTGAGCGCCAGCAGAGAGCCAGAGAACAAACCCCTGAGGGCCAAGAGCTGGGCCAGGGGGGGCCGGGCACCTCCCTGCACCTGCAAGAGCCCCCAGAGCACAGGTGACACCTCTGACAGGTGACAAACACCTTCCAGGGCCCTGAGGGGATTGCTGGAGGGACACAGAGCTGTGACAGGTGACAAACACCCCCCAGAGCCCCAAGGAGGGGATTGCTGGAGGCACACAGACCTGTGACAAGTGACAAACACCTCCCAGAGCCCCAACACAGAGCTGTGACAGGTGACAAACACCCCCCAGAGCCCCACGGAGGGGCACAGACCTGGGCACAGAGCTGCTGCAGGAGCTCCCGGGGCCGGGGCTCGGGCAGGGCCCGCGCCGCCCGCTCCAGGCCCCGCAGCACGGCCGGGTACGAGGCCCGGCGGATGCAGTCGTACACATCCAGGAACTCCAGCCGCTGCCTGGGAGTCCAGAACTGCCGGATCAGCAGCTGCCGCGGGAAGAAATACCTGGGGAAAAGCAGGAGGGGAGGAAGAAATCCCTGGGGAAAAGCAGGAGGGGAGGAAGAAATCCCTGGGGAAAAGCAGGAGGGGAGGGATCCCGGGAGGGAACGGCGGAGCAGGCGGGATCCATGCCGTGGGAACAGGCCAAGGAAAGGCCCAGGCTGGGGCAGTTTAAGCCACGAGCTGCTGGGGTTTGTTCCCGAAGGGATCAGGGAATCGCTGAGGTTGGAAAAGCCTGTGGGCACCAGCTGCCAGGGCCACCACTGACCACGTCCCCAAGTGCCACCTCCACACATCCCCAGGGATGGGGAGGCCCCCCTGCCAAGACAGAACTGCCTTTTCCATGGAATTCTCCCTAAAATCCAACCTAAACCTCCCCTGGAAGCCTTTCTGCCTCATCTGTCACCTGGGAGCAGAGCCTGACCCCCCCCGGCTGCCCCCCTTGTTGGGCAGCTGTGGGGAGTGAGAAGATCCCTCTGAGCCTCCTGTCCTGCAGGCTGAGCCCCCTCCCATCCCTCAGCCTCTCCCAGTGCTCCAGCTCCATTCCCGGCTCCATTCCCGGCTCCATTCCAGCTCCATTCCCGGCTCCATTCCCGGCTCCATTCCAGCTCCATTCCCGGCTCCATTCCCGGCTCCATTCCCAGCTCCATTCCCAGCTCCATTCCCGGCTCCATTCCCAGCTCCAGCCCCTCCCTGTCCTGCACTGGGGACCCCAAACTGTCCCCAGGGTCCAGGCTGGGCCCTCAGCCGTGCCCGGCACAGTGGGATGGGCACTGCCCTGGTCCCGGCGGCCACGCTGGGGCTGACACCAGCCAGGTGCCCGTGGCCTCTCTGCCCACCTGGGCTCACGTCCAGCCCCCCCAGCTCCTTTCCTGCCGCTGTCCCTGCCCTGGAACATTCCATGGGGCCACGGGGAGCCAAGGGCAGGAGCTGGCACTTGGCCTGGTCAGTCCTCACCCATTCCCCAGGTGCCCCGTGAGCTGAGGGCACAGGTGAGGACATGAACTGAGGGCAGGGGGAGAGGGTGGGGTGGGCAGCAGAACTGCAAAATCCCAGCAGTTTTTTATTTTATTATTATTATTGCTGTTTATACTATTATTGTTATTGTTATTATTGTTATTATTGTTATTATTATTATTCTCAGTTAATATTTTATCAATATCATTATTATATTTTATTTTATATTCAATAATATTATTTGGTTTCTATTTTAATAATTTATTTTAATGGATTCTGCTATTTCTCTGGGCTGCTGCTCCCGGGAGCTGAGGTTGCCAACCCAGCCCTCAGCTGTCTGTCCCCACAGTGAGAGATTCCTGCCCCTGAAAACCCCAACTGGGGCAGAATTTGGGAATTGGGGAGCCCCAGGCTGGGGATACTCACATCAGCACAATCACCAGGAAGTTGGCGAAGGGAGGGATGGCGATGATCCCGATGGGAATGGCCTTGAGCAAATCCCTGCGGAACTGCCTCCAGCAGGAGGCAACAGAGTCAGCGACACCCAACTCCCAAAATTCCCGAGAATTTTCAGTTTCAGCCTCTCTGTCTCTGTGCAGAACTTTCCCACAGCCTTCTGATGCAAACAATGTTTATTCTTAGAACGTTTGCGTTCTTCTCCTCTGAGAGAAGAAATGACTGATGGTGCTGTCCACCATCCAAGCTAAGAGGTGGTGACCTTTGTAACCAACCTCTGGGCCTCTGGACAAATGTACAGAAGAGTCAGGTTGTAAATAAAGTGGAGAGAGTCTGTTCCACGCTGCCGTGCTTCTGCACCTGCTTTCTTTCTGTCCCTCAAACAAGACACATCCAGCCTCGGCCAGCAACGAGTGGTGACCCCGAATTTGTGAGAACAGCGACCCAAGCAACGGGACAGCACCCCAAAAATCCTTCCACCTTAACTCACGTGTATTATCCTATACTAAGCACCCCCCAAAGCGCCCAGTTTCCAGAATTCCAAGAGGGGAGAGATCAGAGAGGAGCTGCAGCCCCGTCCCGGGGGGAAGGAGCGTTCCCAGGGCCGTGGGGAGCCCCCCGGGCTCACCTGGCGCAGCCGCTCCATGTCGCGATACGGGAGCTGCTGCGAGCTCAGCCTCTGCTGGAACATCTGCGATTTGATCCTCCTGATCTCCTTCAGCTCCAGGAAGAGGGCCTGGATTCCTGCAGGGAGGGACAGAGCTTCCTGGCGTTGGAAATGCCCGGTGGGAAGTCGGTTTTTGGCAGGGAGATGCCGGGGCGAACGCCCGCGACAAACGAGGTTCGCTCCCCACGTGAAGTTTAAGAAATGGGTTTAACAGAAAATAAGACGATTAGGAGAGAGGAAAAAAAGGAAAGTATGGCCAGGTGACACGGCATTCAACAAAGTCCACACTCTGCTACATCAGAGACATTCTTTAAATGCTCTTTCTATTGTATCAACCTGCTGCATTTTCATATTTTTCCACAAACCAGTTTCCATATTCCAGGAACTGTTTTGCCCTTGGGTTTGCCTTTTTAGAGCAATGTGTGTTTCTTGGCTGTGCCTTCGTTACCACCTTCATCATCACCTTCATCATCACCTTCATTATCACCTTCATCATCACCTTCATCATCACCTTCATCATCACCTCCAGTTTGGGACCAATTTTGGGATTCCCCATTTGGGACCAATTTTGGGACCCAGATGTTGTTCTGGGCTCCCCCTCAGCACCCACCTCTTGGGATTCCCCGTTTTTGGAGCCCCCCACCCTCTTCCAGCCCCCGTTTTCCGGGCCCTCCCCGGGCCTCACCCGTTTTGAAGGTGCTGTGCAGGACGTAGAACCGGGGGAAGCTCCTCTGCAGGTACCGCTCGTACCGGGCGTTCACCCACCGGGCTGCGGCCACCGCGGCGGCCACGAGGGCGCGGGAGGCGGCGCGGGAGGAGAGGGAACGCACCGGGAACCTGCGGCCGCAGCCCCCGCGTCAGCCCCGGCCGCGTTTGAGGCTCCCGGGGACGGGGAACGGAGGAGCCGGGATCCCTCCCGGGGGTGGGAAGCGGGGACCGGGAGGATTGAGGGGCACCGGCTGATCGCAGAACGGCCGTGCCGGGCACGGCGGGGCTCGGGCAGGGGACGGGGGATTGCGGAGGGCGGAAAGCGGCGGCACCGGGGCGGGAACAGCCCCGCGGGAACGGGAAAGTTGTGCGATAAATAACGGGGGGACACCGAGGGGCGGGGAATGGGTGGGGGGGACACGGCCAGGAGAGGACGAGGGGGGGAAAGGGGAGGAATATTTGGGGAGGGATCGTGACTGCGGTCGGTGTTTGGGAGGGGGGCGGTCGGTGTTTAGCGGGGCCGCGGTCGGTGTTTGGGGTGTCAGGGCTGCGTCAGGAGCGTCTCTCCCTGAGCGGGGGGTGTCCCGGCCGGTACCAGGGGCCATGGCTGCCCCGCTGGGTTCCCCGCTCACCTACACACGCCCAGAGCGAGCTGCGGCTGCATCCGCTCCCGCCGGGGGCTCAGGGCGGAGGGGCCGAGACGCCAGAGCCCCCCACGGGCCGCGGCCCTGGACAGCGCCATCTTGGCGGGTCACAGGGCGGCGATCACGTGGGGCTCTGAGCGCTGATTGGCTGCCGTGCCGGAAGTGCCCGTGTCGTGAGGGCTCCGGGTCCAGCCTGAGCCCCCTCCTTTCCGTTCCCCCCGGCGGGACCGGGCCCTCCCCAGCCCAACCGGGCCCGGCCCCGCGTTCGGTCCCGCGGGCCCGGGAGGCGCGGCTGTGTCCGTGCTGTTCGGCCCGGGAGGCGCGGCTGTGTCCGTGCTGTTCGGCCCGGGAGGCGCGGCTGTGTCCGTGCTGCCCGGCACGGGAGGCGCGGCTGTGTCCGTGCCGCCCGGCACGGGAGGCGCGGCTCTGTCCCTGCTGTCCAGCCCGGGACACATGGCTCTGTCCGTGCTGCCCGGCCCCCCGTCCATCCCGGGAGGCACAGCTCCTCCCGCCTCACCGGGGTTTAACCCCTTCCCAGCCCTTGGGGGGCCGTGCAGGAGCCGCCGCTGCCCCCGCGCTATCCCCGGGCATGCGAGAGGCCAAACACGGTGGCGGAGAGGCCGGGACCCCCCAAGCTCCGTCCCGGTGCTTCCCGCTCCGCCTTGGCCTCCGGGGCACCGGGCAGGACCCTCGGTCTGTCCCTCGGTCTGTCCCTGGTCTGTCCCTCGGTCTGTCCCTCGGTCTGTCCCTCGGTCCCTTCCCGGGCAGCCGCAGCGGCTGTGCCCGCAGCCTTGAGGCCCTCCTTATGTAGGTCATGTTTATTTTCCTCATTCCAGGCGCCGGAACAAACATCGTCCAAAGGCTTTTCGGGAAACACCCGCAGCTCTTGCCCTGAGCTTTGCTCGGGAACACCTCCGGCTCCTGGGGAATTCCCCAAACCAGGCGCCACTTCCCAGATCCCGGCCAGCCCCTCCGTGTGCCGGGGACCCTCGGCAGTGCCTTTCCCTCCCTGGGCCGGGCCGGGCCGTCCCCGGGACGTGGCATCGCTCACGCAGCGCGGTGCCCTCCTCACCTGTGCCCAGGTGTTGCTCACTCAGCGATTTATTTGTCGGCGATTTGTCGATTTATCCCGCCGGGGAGGGGGTGATCGCCGCCCCCGGGATCGCCGATAAGGCGGGATCGATGGCCCGGGACGATCCCCGCCGCACGTCCCGGGGCTGCCCGAGCAGAGTCCGGGCCGGGGATCAGCCCGAGCTCCACCGGCCCCGGCCCGCGGGGCCACATCAAAGCCACTTAATGACCAATTAATTCACGATTGGGAGATGCCGCAGCCTTTGAGGTGTCCCGGGGCTCCCCCGGGACCTCTGCTCGGGGTGGGGAGAGGGACGGAGGGGACACCCCTTAAATAGGGAGGGGACAGCCCTGGGGAGAGCGGGAGGCTGCCCCGGGATCCCGAGAGTGCTGCAGGAGCCATGCCCACCAAACCCGGCCCTGGCTGGGAGCTGGGTGAGTACCCCACCGCCCCTGGGGGCTGGCACTGCCCCCAGCCCAAAAACACCTGGGATTTGGGGAATTGGGGCAGTTCCCCAGCTCCAGGCTGCCCGTGGGCTCGGTCACACCTGCTTTCAGGTGGGGAGTGAGGCCACCCCGTTGGGTTATTCCTGTTTTTGACGCCCACGCTGTTGGTTCAGGGCTGAGGGTGGTGGAGTCTCCCCCCTCCTGGGTTTCTCCTCATTTTTCTGGGATTTTTAGCAACACCGTTAGTAATGCCAGGCTGCTCCTGCCCAGTGCTGCATCCCAGTTAAACCCGGTTAAATCCCTGGGTTTGGTTCTTAGGAAGGGAGTGGTTGAGAAAGTTATCTCGAGGGAATGCACAGAGGAGGAATGCAGTGAGGGAGCAGCATTTCTCTCTGGAAAAACCAGTAACAAACCAAACCAGTAACAAACCAAACCAGCACGGCGTGGCACCTGCAGCCATTGCCTGCAGCAGGAGTCAGGAAACTCGGGGAGAAATTGGGGGTTTTGGCATGAAAAACGGTGCCAGGGCAGGCGAGGTCCCAGCAGTTTCCAGGGCTCCTGGGTTTGGGGTGGAATGAGAGGAGCTGGGAAAGGCTTGTAATGGGAGCAGGGCCCGGGGGGCTGCAGGCTGAGGGGGGATCTCGGAGTCATGGAATACCCTGAGCTGGAAGGGACCCACCAGAGTGATCCAGGGCAGCTCCTGGCCCGGCACAGACACCCCAACAACCCCAGCCCGTGCCTCAGAGCGTTGTCCAAGCAGCCCTGGAGCTCTCGGGGCTGTGCCCATTCCCTGGGGAGCCTGGTCGGTGTCCCACCACCCTCTGGGGGAAAACCTTTTCCTGACATCCAACCTAAACCTGCCTGGCCCAGCTCCAGCCCTTCCCCTGGGTGTGCCCTCGCCCCAGTGGGGGTCTGGGGGCTTCACGGGGTCAACCCCAGGGCCTGCCCTGCTGGAGTCTGCAGTGGGGGACGGGGACCCCAAACTGGGACCTGGGGCTGCAAACTGGGACCCCAAACTGGGACATGGGGCCACAAACTGGGACCCCAAACCGGGACCTGGGGCTGCAAACTGGTACCCCCAAACTGGGACCTGGGGCTGCAAACTGGGACCCCAAACTGGGACATGGGGCCACAAACTGGGACTCCAAACCGGGACCTGGGGCTGCAAACTGGGACCTGGGGCTGCAAACTGGGACCCCAAACCGGGACCCCAAACCGGGACCCCAAACTGGGACCTGGGGCCACAAACTGGGACCTGGGGCCTCAGACTGGGACCTGGGGCCGCAAACTGGGACCGGGGCCCCTGTCTGCCATCCCGGGCCCCCGCTGGGGCTCAGCCCCTCCCCACACCCCGACCTGGGGCTCTGTCCCCATCCCCAGGCCCCAGATTTGGGCTCCGGCCCCACGTTTGGGCTGAGGCCGCGGCCCCAGGCAGCCCCACACGGGGTCCCGTCCCCTCGGCGGCTCCCGGCGCCGTCCCCGGTGCCGCCCCCGGCCCGCCCCGTGACGCGGCTCCGCGCCGGGACGCGGCCGGGCCCGGCCGGACATGAGGCGGCGGCGGCGGCGGCGGGGCCGGGGGCGGCCGGGGCCGGTGAGCGATGTGGGGGAGACCCTGGGCGGGTGATCCCGGGGTGTTCCCGGCTGTGCTGCGGGGGGGGATCCGGCTCTGGGGGTGNGAGGAGGGCGAGGAAGGACTGAGGAGGGTGAGGAGGGTGAGGAGGGTGAGGAGGACGAGGAGGGGGCCGCGGAGCCGCTGCTCGCCGCCCTCCCGTGCCCCCCCCGGCACCCCGGGCACCGCCAGCACCCCCCGCCGGGCCTCGGGGTCCCCTCGGTGACCTTGGGGTGTCCCCAGGGTCACAGCGAGGGGTGGCGGCACCGAGTCTGACCCTCCGCCGTCCCCCGGGGTTCGGGGGTCCCGCAGCCTCGTCCCTCGGGCCGGGGGCTCTGTGTGGAGCCCCGCGGAGCTCGTCCTGCCCGGGCCGAGGTTCCCGCACGGGGTGCCCGTGAACGTGTCACCCGTGTCCTCTTGTCCCCGCTGTCATCTCCGGTTCCTCCCCGGTGTGGAGGATGAGTCCCCAGAGGCCCCGGAGCGGTTCGGGGATTGTCGCTGTGACCCGGCAGGGCTCCGCAATCTCGGCTCGCCGCCAGACCCGGCCAAGGTCCACACGAGGCTGCTCAGAGCGGGGCCCGGTCCCTCCGTGTGCCCGATCCCGGGAACTGTGAGAGGAGCTCCGGAGGGGCAGGAGAGGAGAAGGCTGCAGGCAGCAAGGAGATAACGGCTCCGTGGTTTTGTGGGTTGGACACGGTTTGATTCATTGCGTACATTCATTGTAATTCTCGGAGTCTCAGGTGTGCGTCAGCTGCCCCCGTCCCACGCTGCAAAATGCTAAATCCGGCAGCTGGAGCAGGCTGGGAGGAGAGCTGCTCCTCCCTGCCAGGTGTTGGTTGTTTCTGGGTGTGGAAATAACCAGGTCAGCTTCCAGTCTGCACATCTGGGTGAGCAGGGCAGGCTCGGCTCCCTGTGCCCTCCTGAACCCAAGGGCATCTCTGAATTGCAGAGCGTGGGGTGGGATGAGGGACGGGCAGGGGCTGAGCTGGTCCAACCTGCTCAGGGGTGGGCAGGTGCCTTGTCCTGGTGTGACAGGAATGGAGCCGAGGTCACCCCTGCCTTTATCCTGTCGTGGGGTGGGCAGGAGTGGGGCAGAGCAGGGATGGACCCCACAGGGATGGATTCCACAGGGATGGACCCTGTAGGGATGGATCCCACAGGGATGGTTCCTTCAGGGAGGGATCCCACAGGGATGGATCCTGAAAGGAGGGATCCCACAAGGAGGGATCCCACAGGGATGGACCCGCTGTGCTGTGCCCCAGGGTGACCCCACCAGGTCCGTGCAAAGTCTAAGGTTTTCCAGGTCCTGGACCTGGTGCTGCCATTGCTTCAGAGGAGCAGGACCACGTGGGAGGTGGTGAACAGGCTGGAACCAGGGAATGAAGCTTGGAAAAGCTCTCTGAGATCGTCCAGTCCACCCAGGGCACCAGCCCCTGTCACCACCCAGCTCACCAGTTGCCTGTGTTGGGGTGACAAGTGGCCACTGTGGCTGTCTGCGCTGGTTTGGGGCGTCGTGCCTGGGGCTCCCAGTGTGGCATCACCTGGAAGGGCTGTGAGGGTCAGTGAGCAGGTGAAGGGCTCCCAGTGTCACCAGGAGAGGAGCTCCCAGTGTCACCGGCCTGCAGGGTGCCTGTGCACGGAGCAAAACTCACGTGGGTTGATGTCAGCCCCAAAACCACCCCAGAAGAATCCCTCAGGATCCCGTCTGCCCCACAGGAACCAGCCCAGCTCAAAGCCCCACATCAAAGGCACGACCTCAATGGCAGGAACCGCTCCCAGCACGGGGCCAGGCTGCTCCTGTGTCCTGCAGGGAGGAGCAGGAGGAGGATGAGCCCGGGGCTGCTGGAAGGAGCAGCGGGTTTGGCGGGGGTAGAACAAGAACCCCATTGTTCATTGTTCACGTGGGGAGGGCCCGGACAGGGCAGCAGCGCCGTGTGGGGCTGGTTGTGCCGTGACCTTGTGATGTTTTTCTGCTCAGGGCTGGGTGGATTCCAGGGAATATTGCCCTGGGAAGGGGCTGCAGTGCCCGGTGTGATGCCAGGCTCAGCCAGGGGGGTTTGAGCCTGCTGAGCCCACGCCGGGTGTCAGGGAAGCTGCTGGGGCTGGACGTGAGCCCAGGTGGGCAGAGAGGCCACGGGCACCTGGCTGGTGTCAGCCCCAGCGTGGCCACCGGGACCAGGGCAGTGCCCATCCCACTGTGCCGGGCACGGCTGAGGGCCCAGCCTGGACCCTGGGGACAGTTTGGGGTCCCCAGTGCAGGACAGGGAGGGGCTGGAGCCGGGAATGGAGCCGGGAATGGAGCTGGGAATGGAGCTGGGAATGGAGCCGGGAATGGAGCCGGGAATGGAGCTGGGAATGGAGCTGGGAATGGAGCTGGGATTGGAGCTGGGAATGGAGCTGGGAATGGAGCTGGGAATAGAGCTGGGAATGGAGCTGGGAATGGAACTGGGAATGGAGCCGGGAATGGAGCCGGGAATGGAGCCGGGAATGGAGCACTGGGAGAGGCTGAGGGATGGGAGGGGGCTCAGCCTGCAGGAAAGGAGGCTCAGAGGGGTCTTCTCACTCCCCACAGCTGCCCAACAATGGGGGCAGCCAGGTGGGGGTCAGGCCCTGCTCCCAGGTGACAGATGAGACAGAAAGGCTTCCAGGGGAGGTTTAGGTTGGATTTTAGGGAGAATTCCTTCATGGAATGCATGCCCACGTGCTTTACGTGTGCTCACTCTGGGTGAGTGAAGTAGAGACACGTTTCCATGTGGATCCAGCCCAGCAGCTGCTGGGGCAGATAAGGGGCCTTGTCCTGCCCCCACCCAGGCTGGGCTGGGGCTGGGGTCAGATACTGAGGTGGCTCCACAACGAACATTCCCCCCAAGATCTCCCTCCTCGCTTCATCCTGCACTGAAGCTCTGGTGGGACTCGGGGTAAGGTCATTCCTCCTGGGTCACGTTTTGGAGAAAGGTTGGCTTTTTGCTCAACTTTAGTGGGTTTTTTTTTGAAATGGAAGCTGTGAGGTTTGGTGCTTAGAAAAGAAGGAAAATTATGTGTGAGGGGTCGGAGCTGGAGTTCACTTAACCTGAATCCCTGCCTGATGATTTCCTTTTGCATCCTCACTGAACACATATTCCCTTGTTTTATGGAAATCTCCCCTTCAAATCTGGTGGAATTTGACAGAGGATTCAGTGTTTTTTCAGGGCAGAAGTCATCACTGAGGGACCTTGGCTTGTCCTTGGGGGGAGGTTGATCTTCTGGAGCCCAGAGGATCCCTGCTGAGCCCAGCCCAGTTCTAGACCCTGGCTCATTCCTGTGTGGGTCGAATTTAAACCCAGGCTGTGGTGAAGGAGTTAAAGCTGCCCTTAACCCCTTGCCTGGGGGGCTGGGAGGGGCTTGGGGAGTGCTGGAGGGGTTTGAGGGTCACCGTGAGGATTTGGGAGTGCCGGAGGTGCTGGGATGGGGGGGGTGAGATGCGGTTTCCACATCGGGGGAATTCCCCGCTGGTTTCCTGGGCCGGGAGTGTCACAATCCCGCTGCCTGTGGACACTCCTGCCGTGCTGGTGCCCCTCAGGCCTCCCATGGGCAGAGCAGGGAGACTTGAAATTCCCTCTCCCGTCCCTGCTGAGACCCTCAGAGCCGAAATTCCCTCTCCCATCCCTGCTGAGACCCTCAGAGCCGAAATTCCCTCTCCTATCTCTGCTGAGACCCTCAGAGCCGAAATTCCCTCTCCCATCCCTGCTGAGACCCTCAGAGCCGAAATTCCCTCTCCCATCCCTGCTGAGACCCTCAGAGCTGGAAAAGAGCTCAGGACGTGACAGGCTGTGAGGTCTCTCAGAGCTGAAGAAGACCCTGGGAAGCGAATCTCTCTCTACCTCCCGCTCTCCTGCCGGCTCTGATTTTCCACCCTGACAGGATTTTTCCCTTTTCCACAGCCAATGTGTCCGGTGTAAAGCAGCTCCCCGAGCAGGGGAAGGGCTCCACCATGGGGAACTCGGACATGGAGCGGAAAGCGTCCTACGGTGAGGCTGGATCGGGAAAGGGGGCACGGGGCGGGCTGCCCTCCTCACCCTCCTTCCTCTCCTTAATTCCCTGCTCTTTCGGGGTGCTGGGAAGAGCCCTGGGGTGCCGGGTTGAGCCCTGGCAGGAGGTTTGCAGCACCCTGGGGGTCATCCAGCCCGGCTGAACCAGCCAAACCAGCCCGGCTTGGGCAGGTATGTCCTGGGAGAAATCTCCTGAGCCAGGATCTCTGCACAGCTGGGCAGCTCCAAATCCCTTGTGTAAACGAGGCCCTGGCAGGTGTCTGGAGGCCGGGAAAAGGAGGAGCTCGGTGGTGATGCAATAGGAGAGTTGGGCAAAGAGCTGCCCTGGCCGAGCCCTCTGAGCCCAGAGCGCTCCGGCTGCTCCCGAGGGAAGGGAAATGGCCCCTGGGGAGAGCAGGAGTGAGTACGGGATGGTGTGGGACTGGCAGAGAGAGTGGGATTGTGTGGGATTGGGAGAGAGTATGGGATGGTGTGGGATTGGGAGAGAGAGTGGGATCGTGTGGGACTGGGAGAGAGAGTGGGATTGGATATGGGATCGTGTGGGATTGGGAGAGAGAGTGGGATTGAATATGGGATTGTGTGGGACTGGCAGAGAGAGTGGAATTGTGTGGGATTGGGAGAGAGTATGAGGTCGAGTTTGGGATTGTTTGGAATTGGGAGAGAGTATGGGATTGAGTGTGGGATTGTGTGGGATTGGGAGAGAGAGTGGGATTGTTTGGAATTCAGAGTGAGTATGGGATCAAGTATGGGATGGAGATTTTGCTGGAGGTGGTGAGGGAAGAGGGTGGCATTGTAGGAATGTGAGGGATCACCCTGCACGTTTTCCTCACTCCTTACGTTTGGGAGCTCCTGGATTTCTCTCGGTGCTGCCTCTCCCTGTGGGCCATGGGGAGTTGTGTGGTGTCTCCTGACTGTCCCTTCCTTCCAGATGTTGGATTTCTCTGGGATCCAGCCAGGATGGGCTACTGGGATCCCAGGAGAGTCTGGGATAATGCTGCAGGAACAGTCCCAGATTTCCCAGCCCCAGTTTATCATTTCGGGGACACTCATCCTGCCATCACTCCACATCAGCCCCCAGGACGGGGTTTTTTAAAATCAATTGGGATAAATAAATCCCTGGCTCCAGCCTGGAGCTGGCTGGGAGAGGAGCTTCTGGGAAGGCATCGGGCTCCATGGGGTGCAGCACTGTGGGATGTTTTAATTTAATTACCTCTTTATCACCTAATTAGCATCAACTGCTCCGGCTTGTTCTGTTGTGCCTGTGGGGGCTCGCCAGCCCCTGTCAGGGTTTCTGGCCTTCCCAGGAATGCTCACTCCTCCCTTTTCCTCTCTCCCTGCAGAGGATGTCTCCGGGGAGTCCGGGGGGGTCGTCAGCACCATCTCCAGCAGCAGGAGCCCCCTGCAGCCCCCCGATGCTGATGATGGGGAGCCGTTCACCACCTACTTTGACAGCAAGATCCCAATCCCTGAGGATGAGACGGTGAGTGGGAAAACCCCCGCTGGAAAAACCTGCCTCAGGCACCTCCCTGAGTCACCCCCACGGGCAGCAGTTCCCCTTCCAGCCCGGACTGGAGATGGATATTTGGGAGAGAAGTGCTGGGGAGGGGTCTCAGGGGCTGGGAAGGGGGACTGGGAGATGGAAGAGGGGCTCCCGTGGTTTGGGGGATGTGGGGCCTGTGTTAATGATTGACCCCACGGGATTTGGCTCCTGCTTGGAGCAAAGAGCAGGGAAAGGCCTTGTCATACCTCAGGGAGGGACCTGGGCTCTTTGTTCCCTTATCAGGGAGCAGGAGCCTCGTGACACCGTCCCCTTGGTCCCTCCCAGGGTCTCTTGCCCTTGGCTGAAGCCCCCAGCGAGGGAGGGCTGGTCCTGCTCCCCCCTGGGCTCCCATGAGCCCGACCTTGGCCGTCCCAGAGCCTGGCCCTCCACCCCTCAGCCTGGGACCAGAGGTGCAGGTTTTGGGGTGGCCTCAAGGAACAGGCAGGACTTTCAGGACTCGATTAGGAACAATTCGGTTTCACAGCCCCTCAGAACTCCCGGTGGGGGTTAAGGATCAGGCCGAGCCCCCTGCCTGCGGTGCCAGCGAGGGGATTAACCCTTTCCCTCCCCGTTTCTGTCCTCCCCTGCAGCATTCCTGCTTCAGCTTCCGCAAGCTGTGGGCGTTCACGGGGCCGGGCTTCCTGATGAGCATCGCCTACCTGGACCCCGGCAACATCGAGTCTGACCTGCAGTCCGGGGCTGTGGCGGGCTTCAAGGTTGGTGCAGGGACCCCACGGGCTCAGCAGCTGCGGGGTTTGTTATCTTTCCTTTTGTTAGAGCTGGGATTAAGGCTCGGGAGAGGCAGTTTTAGCGCTGGGGCTCAGATGTTTGGTAGTTCTTATCTAGAGCACAGGCTCATATGTTGTGAGGGCTAGCTAGCCAAGGGAAAAATGGTTTTAGCTCTTTCCAAGGTCTTTTAAGCATAAATTGGCCAGTCAGGAGATGGCACCTGTATTATTTTTACTTTTAACCCAACAACCAAACACCCAGGCTCTGCAATGTGCACTTTTTCACCCAGTTACAATACACCACCCAAACCCGTGAAGAAGAAGGTGAAAGAAGAACAACTTATCCTATGCCCTAAAACCTCCATCTTGCTTTATACATATTACTATAGTCTAAAGCCTTAAATTTTAGGTTTTGCACCCTGTGATATCACAGGCTTCTGTTCAAGCTCCACACCCACAATCCCAGGGTTGTCACTCAATTTTGGAAGGTTTTTCTACAGCCTCAGGTCAAATGTGGTGCTTGCCTGAGGGTCAGTGCCTGTTAGCACAGAAACCCCAAAATTCTGAGCTGCTCCAACGGTCAGCAACATCCCATGGGGGGCTGGTGGTGGTGGGATCACCCCAGAGAGGAGGGAGAGCAAGAAGATCCTGGTTTGTGTCCTTTTGGATCCATCCCACGTCACCTCTGGCCATGGAACTGCCTCAAAAACGTCAACAACGCGGGTTTCCAACAGCCTGTGCTGCCCAGAGCTGTGGGTTTTGGGGGGGAACCCGGGGCTCCCCGTGTCCCCCCCACCCACTGGTGTCCCCGTGTCCCTCAGCTGCTGTGGGTGCTGATGTTGGCCACCATCATCGGGCTGCTGCTGCAGCGGCTGGCTGCACGGCTGGGCGTGGTCACAGGGCTGCACCTGGCCGAGGTCTGCAACCGCCAGTACCACAAGGTGGGTCCTCGGGGGGGGGCTGGGGTGGGTGGGTGACACTGCCCTGAGTCCTCAGAGGGGCTGGGGTGGGTGGGTGACACTGCCCTGAGTCGTCAGAGGGGCTGGGGTGAGTGGGTGACAATCCCCAGGGTCCTCAGAGGAGCTGGGGCAGGTGGGTGACACTGCCCTGAGTCGTCAGAGGGGCTGTGGGGACATTGGGGATGTCCCATCCCTGTGCACTGGGGAAGGCCACTGGGGACATTGGGGATGTCCCATCCCTGTGCAGTGAGAAGGGCAGTGGGGACATTTGGGATGTCCCATCCCTGTGCAGTGAGAAGGGCAGTGGGGACATTTGGGATGTCCCATCCCTGTGCACTTGGCTGTTTCCCATCCAGCCCTGGCACCGTGTCACTGCTCTGACCTGGGACATCTCCCCACGCTCATTCCCTGTTTATCCACCCGTGGAGATCCCACATTTCACTCTTGCAACTGGCTCCTGTATCCAGGGCAGGAGCTGGGGGTGACACGAGTGACCCAGATCCTCCCCAGGATTGCCACAGGAGCTGGGATTTCATCTCCAGAGCTGCCCTAAGTGCTTTCCACACCAGGGCAGGGTGCTGATCCCATTCCTGCCTGCGGGATCACCGCAGCCCCACGGGAGGAGAGGGTTTTTCTGTCGGGGTGCGTGCCCTGCTGGTCGGCCTACTCAGCCAGACCGCTTGGCAGCTCCAGCATGTCCTGACAAAACTGGGGCTCTGCAGACCCTCAGAGCCCGACAAAACTTGGCTCTGCAGACCCTCAGAGCCTTCACTGTAATGGTTTGTGGCGATGAAAGAAAGAGGGGTCTCTCGGAGGTATGGTGGATGAAGGGTTTACTGGGGGACAGGGGACCCCCTCGCCCTAGGGTGGCACCTCAGGAGAGAGACAAAGTCCCTGGGCTCGGGGGTCTTTTCAGGGCTGGCTCAGGGGTGGGCACAAAACTCTTAAGCCAATAACAAGGTACACATGCCAACTAAGTTACATAGTCCGTAATAAATCAGATAAAGACAGTTGGGTAAAGTCTTGGGGGGCCTCTGCCAGACTCCTCCAAGGCTCCGTGTCCTTGTGGAGCGACAGTTTTCCTAACGACATGGAAATTTACCACGAACAGACCAATTAGAAACAGTCTGCAGGCAGGGAGAAAGGCACCATGCACATCCCAACTTCTGATAACAAAGATTCCATTAAAGACAAAGAAGCCCTTCTCAGGCACATAGAGCTAAACTAAACTTAAAATAAAACTTTAAACAGTCCTGCAACCCCACGTTTTTCCCTGTTTTTTCACGGCGCTGGGCGTTTGTTTCCCCGCAGTTCCCTCGGATCATCCTGTGGCTGATGGTGGAGCTCGCCATCATCGGCTCCGACATGCAGGAGGTCATCGGCTCGGCCATCGCCATCAACCTGCTCTCCGTGGGGAAGTGAGCTGGGGTTTGTGCGGGACGGGAGGGAGGGAGGGAGGGAAACCCCGAGCCAAAAACTCCCCTTATTTCCCCTTATTTCCCCTAAATGCCCCCGAGGCAGCGCTGAGGATGTGACTCACCCTGGCTGGCCAAGCTCCCGTTGCCAGCTCAGCCTCCGGTGCTGAGTTTCCACTGTGGGACAGCAGCAGGGGCTGGGGTGGTTTTTACCTCTGGCTGTTACAAAATCACAGAATTCACAGAATCACCACGTTGGAAGAGACCTTCAAGATCACTGAGTCCAACTCGTGCCTTAACACCTCAGCTAAACCATGGCACCGAGTGTCACATCCAGTCTTTTTATAAACACATCCAGGGATGGTGACTCCCACCTCCCCAGGCAGGGCATTCCAGTACTTTATCACTCTTTCTGTAAAAAACCTGTTCCTGATATCCAACCTGTACTTCATCACTCTTTCTGTAAAAACCTTTTTCCTGATATCCAACCTGTACTTCATCACTCTTTCTGTAAAAAATCTTTTTCCTCATATCCAACCTGTACTTCATCACTCTTTCTGTAAAAAACCTGTTCCTGATAGCCAACCTGTACTTCATCACTCTTTCTGTAAAAAACTTCCTGATGTCCAGCCTGTATTTCCCTTGGAGCAGCTTAAGGCTGTGTCCTCTGCTTCTGTCAGTGCTGCCTGGAGAAAGAGACCAGCACCACCTACCACAACCACCTTTCAGGGAGTTGTAGAGAGTGATAAGGTGACTCCTGAGTCTCCTTTTCTCCAGAATCCCTGGGAATGGGGGTGCAGCTTCCTGCCAAACTCCACGTCCCATACAGGAACTCCTGGGAAGGCAGGAAATGGGCTCATGGCAGGCACGGGGTGTCCCATGGGTTCAGGTGTTCCCGAGGCAGGACACAGCCCTGTGGTCCCTTGTCCTGTGAAGAACCCCCAGACATGCAGCTCCACCCCCCAAAAAAACCCCCAAATAAAAGGGATTTGGAGCTCTGGGTGGGCACTGAGCCCTCTGTCACCCGCAGGATCCCGCTCTGGGGGGGAGTGCTCATCACCATCGCCGACACCTTCGTCTTCCTCTTCCTCGACAAATACGGTAATTTCTGCTCTGGAGTTCTGGGAATTGAGCCTGGGATCCAGCAGTTCCCACCTTGGTGACAATGGGGCTTCTCCTCCTCGCAGGTTTGCGGAAGCTGGAGGCGTTTTTTGGGCTCCTCATCACCATCATGGCCCTGACCTTCGGATATGAGGTACCCCCTTCCAGGAGACTCTGAGGGGCTGGAGCGTGCCCAGAGCTGGGGATGGAGATGGGGAAGGGGCTGGGAGCCCCAGGAGAGGCTGAGGGAGCTGGGGAGGCTCAGCCTGGAGAAAAGGAGGCTCAGGAGGGACCTTGTGGGTCTGCACAACTCCCTGACAGGAGGGGAGGCAGCCAGGTGGGGATTGGGCTCAGCTCCCAGGTGACAGGATGAGAGGAAATGTCCTCCTAGGAGAGGTTTACCTTGGATACTGGGGAGAATTCCCACCTGGAAAGGGCTGTCACACTGCTACAGGCTGCCCTGGGCAGGGAGGGAGTCCCAGAGGAATTTAAAAGCCATGTGGGTGTGGCACATGGTCAGTGGCAGCCTCAACAGTGCTGACCCCACTGATCCCAGAGTCTTTTCCAACCTTAACAATCCCGTGATTCAGCGCTGTGATCCCACTCTGGGGGAAATGGATTTGTGGAAAATCCAATCTGTGTTGTCTCACCCTTCACGTGAGACTGAAAATAGAATAAAAGCTTTTTAAAACACCTCTCAGTTGCCCCATCTCTGGGTCAAAACAAGGGTGTAATCCAACACCACTCCTGGACCAAAACAGCTCCAAGCACAGAGACGGACACTTCAAATTAAGGAGATTTGAGTCTGCGTCGTGCTTTTCCTCTGGAGCACCCCCAAATCCCTTGTTTCTCTGTGCCCAGTACATCACAGTGAAGCCCAACCAGACCAAGCTGCTGCAGGGGCTGTTCATCCCCTACTGCAAGGACTGTGGCACCCCACAGCTGGAGCAGGCCGTGGGCATCGTGGGCGCCGTCATCATGCCCCACAACATGTACCTGCACTCCGCCCTGGTCAAGGTGAGATCTGTGCCAGGAGGGCACCCTGGGGAGGGAAAACAGCCCCAGAGGAGCCTGGGGACGTGTGGCTGTGGTGGGGTGCTGATGGCTGGAGAGGCTCCCTGGAACTGAGGCTGGACAGGGTTAAAGGAATAAAGTGGGTGTTTATTAAAAAGGCCTTCAAAGGATGCACCCTGGGCAGTACCAGAGCCAGGTAACACCCAAGATGGACCCAAGATGGACCCAAGATGGACCCAAGATGGGCCTAAGATGGACCCTGAGTCAGGAGTTTTCCCACTTTTATTAATTTTGGTCCATTTCCATATTGGGGTCAATTGTGCAATTGCAGATTCGGGTTATGAAGTCCCATCTGCCCAGTTTGCTCTCCTCAATTCACTATTATTTATACTCTTTGGGCAAGGATTGTTTTGTCTGACTGAGCTGTGAGGAGAACTTGCTGACACTCTATAAAGTTCAGAGTTATGTACCAATGCAGAAACTGGAAAATATGAAAGCTACAGAGGCTGGATAGAGTTAAAGGAATAAAGTGGGTGTTTATTAAAAAGGCCTTCAAAGGATGCACCTTGGGCAGTACCAGAGCCAGGTAACACCCAAGATGGACCCAAGATGGACCCAAGATGGGCCTAAGATGGACCCTGAGCCAGGAGTTTTCCCCCTTTTATAAGTTTTTGTCCCTTTCCATGTTGGGGTTAATTGTCCAATTACAGATTCAGGTTGTGAAGTTCCATCTTTGCTCTCCTCAATTCACCCTCGTTTGCACTTTTTGGGCCTGAAGCTGCAGCGGTGTCCTTGGGCTGGAAAAGGATTGTTTTGTCTGATTAAACTGTGAGGAGAACACCAGTGCAGGGCAGAGCCTGGAAAACGTGAATGCAAATATGAAAATACGAAGGGATCAGTGTGGGATCCAACGCCGTGCCCCTGCCAGCCGGCGATCCTTGTCCCACCATCGCTGTCATCGCTGCAGTGGGCTCTGATTCCCGGGATTAACAGTGAATTCCTGTCCCCCCCTGCTGTCCCTGTCCCCCCCTGCTGTCCCTGTCCCCCCCTGCTGTCCCTGTCCCCCAGTCCCGGCAGGTGAACCGTGCAGACAAGCGGGAGGTGCGAGAGGCCAACAAGTATTTCTTCATCGAGTCGT
Source organism: Cyanoderma ruficeps (assembly GCA_008694505.1). Classification (NCBI taxonomy): domain Eukaryota; kingdom Metazoa; phylum Chordata; class Aves; order Passeriformes; family Timaliidae; genus Cyanoderma; species Cyanoderma ruficeps. The sequence goes on from VZDJ01000009.1 coordinate 667,815, forward strand.
GCATCGCGCTCTTCGTCTCCTTCATCATCAACATCTTCGTGGTGACCGTCTTCGCCCAGGCCTTCTTCCAGAAGACCAATGCGGACGTGGTGGGTGGCACTGGGACCAACTGGGAGCTGCAGCAGGGATGGAGGGATGAGGGTAGTGCCCACCCGGCTGTGCTGGGCACTGCTGAGGTCAAACCCCGAATTCTGGGGTCAGTTTTGGGCCCCTTTGTGATAAGTGTGACCCCCCTAAGGGGTTGGAGCATGTCCAGAGCTGGGAGTGGAGCTGGGGAAGGGTTTGGAGCATCAGGAGAGGCTGAGGGATGGGAGGGGGCTCAGCCTGCAGGAAAGGAGGCTCAGAGGGGTCTTCTCACTCCCCACAGCTGCCCAGCAAGAGGGGCAGCCAGGGGGGGGTCAGGCTCTGCTCCCGGGTCACAGGATGAAACAAAAAGGCATCCAGGGAGGTTTAGGTTGGATTTCAGGGAGAATTCCTCCATGGAAAAGCTGCTCAGGCTAGGGGTGGAGTCCCTTGGGGGGGATTTAACAACTGTGTGGATGTGGCACTTGGGGACATGGTCAGTGGTGGCCTTGGCAGTGCTGAGGTCACTGCTGGACCCGATGATCTCAGTGGGGTTTCCATCCCAACCCACTTCCTTATTCCCTCATTCCCTCATTTCCTCATCCCCTCATTCCCTCATTCCCTCATTCCCTCATCCCCTCATCCCCTCATTCCCTCATTCCCTGCCCTTGCAGAACATGGTCTGTGCCAACTCCAGCATCCCCCACTCCGCGCTCTTCCCCAACAACAACGAAACTCTGGAGGTGGACATCTACAAGGGGGTGAGTGTCCCCAGGGAGGACAGCTTGGGGACTGCCCTGTGACCCTGTCTGGTGTCCCCAGGGTGGGGACAGCCACATCTGGCACAGCTGGTGACCCTGTCTGGTGGCCCTGGGGTGGGTGTGGCCATGTCTGGGGCAGCTGGTGGCCCTGTCTGGTGTCCCTGGGGTGGGGACAGACACATCTGGGGCAGCTGGTGACCCTGTCTGGTGTCCCTGGGGTGGGGACAGACACATCTGGGGCAGCTGGTGACCCTGCCTGGTGTCCCTGGGGTGGGTGCAGCCACATCTGGCACAGCTGATGACCCTGTCTGGTGTCCCTGGGGTGGGGACAGCCACATCTGGCACAGCTGGTGGCCCTGTCTGGTGACACCTGTTGCTTCTGGATAAACTGGGACCGCTGGGGCTGGGCCCAGTAAAGGGATCCCCAAAAACAGAGTGGGGGTGAGGAGCCCCCGGGGGTCCTGGAGCCCCTTTTTTGACTCCTGGGTGTGGCTGCTGCTGCCGAGGGGCCGGGCTGACGGGGCTGTCCCCTGTCCCTCCCCTGCAGGGCGTGGTCCTGGGCTGTTACTTCGGCCCTGCTGCCCTCTACATCTGGGCCATCGGGATCCTGGCGGCCGGGCAGAGCTCCACCATGACGGGCACCTACTCGGGCCAGTTCGTCATGGAGGTAACGCAGCTCCTGCTCCTCGCTGCTCACCCCTCCTTACTCTGTTCCCTACTCCTTACTCTGTGTTCCCTACTCCTTACCCCCTGTGTTCCCTACTCTGTATTCCCTACTCCTTACCCCCTGTGTTCCCTACTCTGTGTTCCCTACTCCTTACCCCTGTGTTCCCTACTCCTTACCCCCTGTGTTCCTTACTCTGTGTTCCCTACTCCTTACCCCCTGTATTCCTTACTCTGTGTTCCCTACTCCTTACCCCTCTGTTCCCTACTCCTTACCCCTCTGTTCCCTACTCCACGCTTCATACTCCTGATTCCTTGACTCTCTGCCCCTCTCTGCACACTCCTCACTCAGTACTCCTTGCTCCACGTTCCTTACTCATCTACTCCACGCTTTGCGCTTCACACTCAATGCTCCTCACTCCTCACTGGGTACTTCTGGCTTCCTTACTCCTCACTACATTCTCCTTACTCTGTATTCCGTACTCCTTACACCCTGTAGTCCTGATTCCTTACTCCTAACTCCTTGAATCTCCACTCCACATTCTGTACTCATTGCTCCGTCTGCCTTACTGATCTACTCACTCTTCACTCCATACTCCTGACTCTCTACTCCTCACTGCGTTCTCCTTGCTCTGCATTCCGTACTCCTTATTCCCTGTAGTCCTTATTCCTTACTCCATACTCCTCACTGAGTACTCCTTGCTCCATCTACCTTACTGATCTACTCCTCACTCTGTACTCCTCACTCCTCACTCCATACTCCTTCTCTACTTCTCACTACATTCTCCTTGCTCTGTATTCTGTCCTGCTTACTCCTCTCTACTCCTTCCTTACTCCTCACTCCCTCTCAGCCCCACTGCCCCCTCCAGAGGTTCCTGGTCCTGTACTCCATATTCCTCACTCCTTACTCTCTCCTCACCCCTGCTGCTTCTATGGCCCCACCTAGAGCTTCCTGAACCTGCGCTGGCCCTGCACTACTCACACCTTACTCAGTCCTTACTCAGGGCTTCCTGAACCTGTGCTGGTCCTGTACTACTCACACCTTACTCAGTCCTTACTCAGGGCCTCCCTGTGCCCCCTCAGGGCTTCCTGAACCTGCGCTGGTCCCGCTTTGCCCGGGTGCTGCTGACGCGCTCCATCGCCGTCACCCCCACGCTCTTCGTGGCCATCTTCCAGGACGTGGAGCACCTCACGGGCATGAACGACTTCCTCAACGTCCTCATGAGCCTCCAGGTGAGCAGAGACCTTTGTGGCCAGGTGGGATCCGGCCTCTCCCAGCCCACAGGTGGCCAAGGACGGGGCTGGAGCAGCCTGGTCAGTGGAAGGTTCCTGTGCCACGGCAGAGGGACGGGATGGGGTGGGATGGGATGGGATGGGATGGGATGGGATTGATGGAATGGGATGGGATGGGATGGGATGAGCCTTCAGGTCCCTTCCTGTGGGAACTGAAAAAGCAGAGGACTTCCACACCGTTGCCATAAGCTTACACAGACAGAGGTGTGAAACAGCTGAATTTCAGGCCTCGGAATGTTTGGAGCATAGAAAGTTTCTGAGCTGCCAAAAATACCAGAACAAGCAACCGTTGTATGCTGTGAGGTGTGCGTGTAGTGTTTGGTCATTGGCTTAAGCAGATGGTTGTGAGCTTTTAGCATCAGCCTGTTGGCTAAAAAACTTTCCAAGGGCCTTGTAACAAGGAGAGCTTTGGCTCCTGTCGTTATGGTGGGAGTTTTACCTTTTTTTATGTCTCTGCCTTCCCTGAGGAGACTGATAGTGAAATTAAAAACTCCTAGAACTCCATCCCGTTGTTGGTGATTAGATCCAGCACCTTCCCACCCAAAGCATCCCGGGATTCCGTGACACAGCAGTTCCCAGTCCTCATCCCTCTCTGTTTTCCCGCCTGCTGCAGCTCCCGTTCGCGCTGATCCCGGTGCTCACCTTCACCAGCCTGCCCAGCATCATGCACGACTTCGCCAA
>VZDJ01000010.1:0-48068 GCA_008694505.1 Cyanoderma ruficeps
AGGAGACTCAGAGGTGACCTTATCACTCTCTACAACCTCCCGAAAGATGGTTGTAGTCAGGTGGGGATTGGTCTCTTTCTCGAGGCAGCAACTGACGGAATGAGAGGACACAGTCTTAAGCTGCACCAAGGGGAATAGAGGTTGGATATTAGGAAAAAGTTTTTGACAAAAAGGGTGATAAAGTTCTGGAATTATCTACCCAGGGAGATGGTGGAATCACCATCCCTGGACGTGTTTAAAGAAAGACTGGACTCAGCACTCAGCACATGGTTTAGTTGAGGTGTTAGGGTTGGACTTGATGATCTTGAAGGTCTCTGCCAACCTAGTGATTCTCCAAACTCTGCTCAGAGACAAGGCTTCCCCCACCTCCTAGATGCCTTCTGGATGTGGCACATGTGCACTCCCTCCCCCACAAGCAGGGTTCAGACAAATCAAAACTTAATTGGCTAAATCAGAACTAAATTGGCTTTTCACAGTTCCCACAGCTAAGAGTTAACATGGATGACCTTTTAGCTGAGCAGCTCTTTTGGGAAGGAGATATTCATGAGTTGTGTGCAGGGCCCCCAGGCTCAGAATCTCTTGGAAGGCCTTATAGAGCTCCTTTGGTATAATTGCCCACCAAGCACCAGTTAAACCCCAGGTGTTTATATTTGCAACACACTGAGGTGTGTCCAAGGTTCTACACACTCATGAGAAAGGAGGAAACTAGGGGAAAAACAGGCATGACAGTATAATCTGGATGTCAGGATTGAGTGCAGCTCAGTGAATTTGCACACAGTACCAAGTTGGGTGGGAGTATTGTTCTATTCGAGGGTAGGAAGGCTCTACAGAGAGATCTGGACAGGCTCAAATCAGTGGACTAGGAGCAACTCCATGACTTTAAGTGAGATGAAGGACCAGATTTTTGCACGTGGGATAGTGCAACCCCAAGCAGTGCTACAGGCTCATGGAGGACAGGCTTGAGAGCTGCTCAACAGAAAAGGACTTGAGGGTGCTGGTTAGCAGTAGGTGAATATGAGCCAGTGTGTGCCCAGGTGGCCAGGAAGGCAAATGGCAGAAGTAGTGTGGCCAGCAGGACTAGGGAAGTGATCATCCCCCATGTACTCAGCAGTGGTGGGGTGCCCCTAGAGTACTGCACTCTCTTTTGGGTTACTCACTTGCAGAAGGAGTTTGACATGATGGACCTTGTCCAGATCAGGGCAGTGGGACTGGTGAAGGGTCTAGAAAACATGTCTCGTGAGGAATGGCTAAGGCAGCTGGGAGTATTTAGTCTCAAGAGGAATCTTGAGGGGGACTTCATCACTCTCAACAACCACCTGAAGGGAGAGTGTAGTGAGGTGGGGAGGTGGACTTTCCTACTGTCCCTACAGTGAGAAGAAAAGAAGACATGGCCTTAAGCTGAGACAGGAGATTCAGATCAGATCCCAGAAAAAAAAAATCACCCTTCAGCTGGTCAGGCATTGAAGTATGTAACCAGGGAGGTGGTGGAGTGACCACCTCTGGAGGTGTTCGGGAGGCTTCTTCTCTGTCATTGGGTGATGTGGTTTAGTGATTTAGGGGTTACAGTGCTGGGTGGATGGGTGGACTGGATTATCTTCAAGGTGTCCACCTTGATGGTTCTGTGTTTAATACTAAACAACTTGTGAAGTTTTCCTCAAGGTAGGAAAGTTGGGTTTGGCTTTTGTTCCTCACTCTCTAATCCAAGGAATTTATTCTCTTCGGAAATATTTATTTTATATTCTGGCATCGGCTGGCTGTTCAGCCTATAACTCTGCCCTCTTCAAACTCTCTCTTTCAGCATTGAAATATAAACATTATCCTACTGTCACATTCCAGAGTGGGAAACTTTGGAAGGTACTTTTACAGAAGATTTGTCTAGGACAAAGTTAAGCACAAACAAGGCAAACATATCTGAGAACTCTTTATTGGTAACAAAACGTGTATTGCCCTACTAAAGAATAGAAAAGGCAGAAAAGGAGGAAAGAAAAGGAAAAGGAATTGAGGGGGACAAAGAGAGAGGCAGGAGAGAGAAAAAAAGTGATTGTTACCACCAGAACTTCAGAGTTCACCAGTGGCAGGCAGGGGATGTGTGCAGGCTGCCTGCCAGAGGAAGCCTGCACAGCTGGCAGAGGGGCACAGCTCCCAAGGCACAGCTCCCGTGGCGTCAACAGGGCAGACACGAGGCAAGGGGTGCTTGGGCAGAAGGTGCAGATCCCTGGACACGGTGTGGCGGGATTGCAGAAGAGGGCTGGACTGGCAAGGCAGTGTTGGAACCAGGTGGCTCAGGCAGGAACGGGGTAGGCAGGGACAAAGCAGGTAGGGCCGTCGGGTAGGAATGCAGGGAGGTGGGACAAACAAAGGCTGGAGCAGGAGAGGGAGAAGGGGTAGGGCAGGACATGGGTTTGGCACAAGGCTCAGTGGTCTCAGGTTGTCAATCAGTGAAGTGAAGTCAGCAAGCCAGGCCCTGTGCCTTGCATCTTTTGATGCAGTTCCTTTTATCCCCCGGGGCATCTCCCAAGGCCTGCTGGCTGGGGGGAGGCCAGTGGCCAGTCCAGTGTCAGGAGACCAGTGGCCAGTCCAGTGTTCGACTGCAGTCCATTGGTGCAGACTTTTTGCCCATCAGCTGGAGAACCTTTCTAGAGGGTGCAGTGTTCTTGTCGCTTTGCTCCTCCTCCTGGAGACTGACTGCCTATTCCATGCAAGATGTGGAATGGCTGCCAGAACAGGTGCAGCCCTCCCCCCACCCCTCTGGTAATCTTCAAATAATGTTGAGGCAAAAATCAAAATTAATTTTTTTCCTCACATCTACCTAGACTTCGCTTCTCATTATGAGCAAGAGCACAAGCTAGCTAGCTAATACCTTTGGAAAATTTCAGGTTGATTTTTCAAAATTCATATAAAATGGGTTATTTCTATGAAGTAGTTTTGGGTATTTCCTCTGGCACTTTTTAAATTACAACTCAATGAAAAATATTGAGATCACATTGCAGTGGTATAAGTACACTTCTTCAAAGCCTGTTTAAGATGAATGTAATTAATGGTGGTAAGGCAGCTGTGCTTATTACTTTTCAATATTTTTATAAAAATTTTTTGCAATACAGAGAGTAAATTATTTGATGTGTTCACACATTTGTTGTCTTCTGCAGACAGAAGCAGAGGAAGCTTTTGTTCACAGGTCAGCCATTGGACCTAACTTCTGATCCAATGAAAATCTTGCAAACGTAAACAGCTTTGTTCACCATGTTCACAATTTAATAGTTCATGTCGTAGCAATTTTAATTCTCTAAGTATTTTGAAGCATGTATGTGACTGTAAAAGGTAGAGGAGATCTGGAAGAAAATACTTGAATATAGTGAAAATAGGTTCAGTGAAGTTCACTGATCAAATATGTTTCATTTTTCAGGACAGTATAAACAGTAAAAGGATTAGCAAAAAAATTCCTAAGACCAGCAGAAGTTCTTTAAAAATAGAAAGGGGAAGTATCACTAAATTGAACATTTTATAATAAGTAAGTTTAGAGGATAAATGCAAGACAGGTGATATTTTTAATTATGTATGGATGTATTATAAGAATGCATCAATTAAAGACCTAATGCAGTAAGATCTTGAACTTAGTTGTTGCTGGCCAAGAAAAAAACTCTAGTTTTATAAAGCTTTAAATAAAGCTTTATATAAAAGTTGAATCTCCACTTTCAGTTTGCATATTTAAAGAGAATAATTTGGTTTTAGTTGTTTCCATGGAATGAAATTAGTAGAAATGAAAGCAGGAGCAAAGAATTTGAATAAAAATAGAAATTAAATTCACCAACCTATGCTGTCCTTATACATTTATTTATTCAATCAAGCAAAATTTCATCACTTTGATATTTCAGAACACTCTCCATGTTTATTTCACATTTAGATGCTGTTCTACAAAGCTGTAGAAAATTTTGTACTGAGATGGTCATTTTGCCTGTTGTGTGAAAGGTATACTACTGATCATATTTAAGCTGGTGCATTTATTCTCACTTTAGAAATGTAGCTCACAATATTCAACATGATGTGGATGTACCATGCTTTGTATAATGCAACATCCAGTGAAAACAAGATTCTGTGTATTCAATGTAATAGGTATTTAACCTAAGTATTCCTATTCAGATGTTTTGAACTTGAGCTGAACATTCAGGAGGCCTTAGTGAGGGTGTTGTGTCTTCTCTCTATGATGAATTTGCTGTTGTTAACTCCCTTTTTTAACACTTTGTAGTGTTAATATCTATATGAACAGTAGAGGTCACTATCACAAGAAATCAATAAAATGGTTAATTTAATACTGACATAGGAAACTGATATCCATATATGGCTATATTTGAAAGTATAATTATGCTTCAAAGTATTGAATATATACAGGAATAATAATTTACCTGAGTTACCATTATTGGAGACAACTGTCAGATAAATGAAGCTCCACATTTCTGAGCTTAAACCAGTCTGAGAGATTAGAATGAGATTTATGCAGGTTATAGTGCTTTCTTTGTTTGAGATTCTTGCAGTCTTTTAGCACTTTCACTGTTTCCTGGTGTAGCAAGCAGGGAAATAAATCTGATGTTTGGATCAGTTCCTGAATGGCAAGTTCAAAATGAAAAACAGTCTTTCTTTCTTTTAAGATAATGGGAAATTATCTAAAAGTTTAGTGTAGGCTTATCTGAGGCAGACAATTTTGTCTAAATCGGCCCTTCTAGGTTCAATGTATTTAAGGTAAGACTAGTATCAACAATAGCTAATTCAGACTTTAATCAGGAATTTCCCCAGTGTTCCATGGGTACTGTTCTGTGCACTGATTTAACTGCAGTATAAAGTATAAGTAAATAGTTTCAAGAGCAGTTTCTCTCAAAGCATTTCTAATAGCACAGTTGAGGCAGCTTATCTTCTGATAAAGGAAATACTTGAAGGTGGGAAGAAATTTGGATAGTTTATGCTTTGAGTTAATGCCATTGAAGGAAGGGTTAATACTGTGATTATTGGTGTAACTTTTTCTTACCCCTTCTTATTATTAACTTTATTTGTCTCCTTACAGTTGAGGTCTGGAATTGCCCTATCTTTTTGTTCCTGTCAAAGATGGTGGGGTTTTTTGTGAAATATTTCCAAACAGTGTAGAGGATACTTTAAACAGTAAGATTTTTGTTTGCTTGTTTCACCTTACTTTTTATTGGTGGTGCTCTGAGTCAGATCAGGTAATCCTCTAGAAAAAGAAACAAGAAAGGAAGTCTTTATTATGCAGTATCTGCCTTCAAACTCCCTCGTCTAAGTGAACTTTAAAACATACTGATTTGAGGATCAATCAGCATGTCTTTTGGTCTTCTCTGACTCATTCTCTTTCTCTTCAGAATGCTTTGAAAAACAAATTATATATTGATGAAGAAGCCTGTGCAGCCTTGGACTGCCACTAGATGCACTTAATGGAACAGAAAGAGTACCCTGCTGTCATATTAAAAGACTAAGTACTTAGTTTTTGTTCTAAATCAGTTTGAATCAAAGGATTTCAGTTGCAGATCAGATACTATAATTCAGATGAGATGAGATGTTATCTATTTTTTCATTCCAAAGGCATTATAGTTTGCTTTTTGTGAATTACGAATACAGCAAGTTTCAATTGCTTTTCAGTAACTGGTGCCATTTTAGTGCCTCAGGTGGTTTTGTTAAAACATTCTAGTTTGGCTAATGTGTTTGCAGTAATGGTAGGTTTCCTGACTCTCCCCTACAGTGTTCCACACAGGCAAAATAATGCAGAGCAGTCAGTAGTAGAGGAGATCAACAACTTGTTCACCTAGCCTGATGAGCAGAATACCAGGTCTGACTTGAGACTAAGAGTCTTGGGTGGCCTATTTTGGAACATAAAATCAAATGCTCTTTTTACTGCCGTCTCCTAATCTCTCACCTATTATGGTTTCAGGGCTTTACCTCTTCTAAAGACCTCAGTTCTGCAAGGTGCTGAGCAGTGCTCTTATCCAATCTGATAGAAAGCCTGAGTCTTAGGGCCATGTCTTTAATAGGACTCTCTGGAGGCTAAAACTTTGTGTTTGCAAGTAGTGAGTTAGCTTGCAGGGCTCTGAATAGTGTGGGGAAGAGCCTAAGCTGTCATTCATGTCTGGTATTGTGATACTGTCCAGCACACTGCTTAATTAGGCTGTTTTCTTCATAGTTTTCAGGCACCTACAGTGAGCTGCAATGATTCTCAGGTTTTCTTCAGCCATAAAAAGCATTTGCCTTAACCTGGTTGCAACAAGAAGCAACCCCTTGTAGAGAGATGCCATTCAGCTTGCACTTGAACTCAGAGGAATCTTTTAATTCCTGTTACCTGAATGCAGTTTTGCAGACCTTCACAGAAAATAGTCTGTTCTGATGTGGTCTATTTACTTCATAAAATAGGAAGTCACAGTGCTTTTACGTACATTTTTCTGTACTTCACCTTGTGGAGGAGCCTGCCAGAGGTTTCATTTGGTACATTTTCTTTTCTAGATAAGGTCCCAGACATTGGTCCCAGAAGCTCAGAGAGTCTCAATTTGCTGATAGAAGGAACTCTTGTTAGAAATAAGAACAGTAAAATACAATAGTTTGTTAAGTGGAAGGAGAAAAGAGAAAAACAATGCGGGGCTGGATAAAATGGGATGGGAAAAGAACAAGCTAACTAATTTGTTACTGAGGAGAATTGATGCCTGCAGCACCTACAGTATGCCAGCTACCAGTTGCAGGGGAATAAGACTGGGTGTGTCTTCTGCAATATGGTAAATTGCTTTTGAAGGGGCTCCCCAAAAGCTATTTAAAAGCTGGCAGACTGTGATGGACATAGTGCTCATAAAGTTCAAGACTACTTCAAATCTTTTAACTGGTCAGACTTGCCCTCTCCTCCCAGATTTTCAGGTCAGGTATGACTGTTTTGAGAGTGGAGTCTGTTCAATGAGAAAACACAAAACACAAACCAAGTGTAAACTATAAAAAAAGGTTGTTTTTGTTCCATCCAAAACATGTACAAGGAGGTGGCCCTTTTTCACTCAGGGAAAAAGAAAGCATCATGTAGCAGAATCCTGCCAAGTGCGGTATAATGCCCTAACAAGCAGCTGACAAAATACTTGAGGAAAGGGTGTCGTCAGCTACTTTTTAACTACTTCAAACTCCTCAGTGTCACAAGTGTGTAAAACTCTAAATGATACAAAATCCAGCCCTACACTGTGTGTGTCATTAGCTCTCCAGAAAGTCTTGACGGAGGTTGGCCTAAACTTTTGCATTTTCCCAGTCCAGAGGTTCACTTGGTTTACAATACAGAAGACGCTTCAAAAAGTTTGGGTGTGCCTTTTCAAAGCCAGGGAAGAGCTATAAAATTCAGCAAATGTGCAAAGATACCACTGCTGTATGTGCTACATAATACAACGGTCTCATCTTCCAGAGCAATACCGCCAAAGAAATGTAAAGGAATACAGTGAAGAATGCATTATGCATTACTGTTTTTTTCACACCAACTATTTGTACAAAAACAGATGTCATGAACAGCAATGACAACAAAACTAAAACTTTACCTGAGCAGTAGATTCTTAGAGTAATCTGTGAGGCACCCAAGCAAAGTCGCAAAATGTTGTGGAAATGTCCTGTCCCAGTGTTACCATTCAGGAGGCACTCAGGCGGTCGCACTCACACCACCAGAGATTTTCACTGCTGGGGCCCTTTTCACCATGGGAGGCTCCCGTGACCCGACAGTCACTGCTGGACTCCTGCTCACCCCATCATAAAGTGGGCAATTCAGGGCCTCTTGCCTCTGCCACCCAGAGCAACCTGCAGCTCCACAGCAGCTGCACCCAGATCTAACTACACCAAATTTATTCCTCAACACCAAAGTGCTGGAAAAAAGGTGATGGACATAGGAGCAATATGTACACAACAAGCATCAGCCAGAGGCTCACAAATAACTTCTCCCCATTCTTAAAGAATTCAGGGTTCTAAATGACTGAATTAATAATACTACTGCATGACCCTTGTGATTGTCCAGGGAACCAGAGCTGCAAATAAAGTATGTCACAGAGACCAGGTAAGGCTGCAATTGTAAAAAGGAGCTGTGGCTCCTGTTTTATCAGAGAATAAATACAGAAATTCTACATTAACCAAAATAATTTTAGCAAAACCACTTTGCTGTAAAGGGGAAAAGGAAGCATACAAAAGACTCAAAATCTGGTATGGTACCAGCTGAATCCACTTCTATAATAAAATTAACTGAACTGGGGAAATAGTGTACTGATTTGTACTGTTACTCCTGTTTTGAATGTTGTTGCAGTATTTAATTGTCAAAAAGAACAAAAAGTTCCTGAGTTTATATGGTTGGCTTTAGGTTACATTTAGGCCTGTGAAAGAAATTGCTTAATTTGGCCAGAAAAAAAATGATACATGAAGTGGTTTGTTTATTTAAGGAAAGGAAATAACATGATTTTTGATGAGGAGAAACTTCATGTCTGATGTAAAAAGGGTGTCTGAAAGTTTTAGTTCTAGGCTGGTAAATACCTAGAGAAATAGTGGCTTTTAGGCAAATGCACTTCTTTCTGGTATTGGAGTCTTAGAGTAATTTGATTTATCTGCAGAGGGCAGAGCTTGAGGGGACCACTCAAGCACCTTCCTGGCCCTAACAACAGGAGTCCAGGAGAATCTTGGAAAGGAAAACATGGGCAATGTAGGCAGTCCTCAGTCTAATCCGTAGTGAGGTACAACTGCCTGAAGCAGAGCAGAGGGAATTCCAGGGAGAACGTATTTAGTGGGTTAGAATACCTGTACCATTTGTTTGTTGACAAGTGACAATTTGATGAGAAGTTCGTGCGGGTTATGTCTTAGAGGGAAAGACCTAACTAGGTGAGGACCAGATAGAAGAAGTCACATTTCCCTACAGGGACTGAGGATTGGATATTTCAATTACCATACTAGGTGTGGTTTTATAAGGGAGGAACTTGTGCCTTTTCTTCTGTGAAAAAATTAACATACTTGCAATATTTTGAGCTATGCTAGGGCTGGTTTAGAGCCAGGTTAGCTGCATGGATCTGTGTTACAGTAGTTTCCTCAAAATATGTTGTCTGAAAAAGAGTAAGTAATGCTTGGAAATAAGTAGGAGGTAATGATGTCTCCTTGTGAGGAGACTTGAATTTTGCATACTCAAGAAGGAGCTGCCAGGACAAGGACTGATAGGTATTGAAAATGAAGATAAGACACTTGTCCTCCTTGTTCATACAAGAGGTTAATAGCATTTTCTGTATGTTTTAAATTAGTTTTTCTATCCTCTTGATTTTTTGCTTTACTAGAAGCATTGTGGATAGATATTAGCAGGACAAGAGTTGTTTGTCAGGTCACAAAAGAGGATATACCAGTAATCAGGGTGTAATGGGACCAGGCACAGCTTTTGTTCTCATCTAAGTAGCTAAAGGTTTGTCCTTTTCCTAGAGTGTTACTCTAAAATAGCATGGGGAAAGTGTATGTGAATATTTAATTAATTAGGCATAAACCTCTGTGTTTTGGCTTTGAGTCATGCTAACAAATGTAATATTTCTTGTGGCATTGGTGATAATATGAAAAATAAGAGGACTATATTACCTTAAGTCTAGTGTTCCACAGTTGGCGCAACCAGTTCTTGAGAAAACCTATATTCCAGCAGCCAGGAGTCAGAAATTAATTTTTATTTCTTTACCGCTTGTCTATAACCCTGCCTCTCTTATTTTAGGTAGCTTTCCCAAATCAGTAGAAATCAGGCACCTAAGTCAAGAATTAATCTGTCCATCATATGGATAAAGAGCCACAGACATTAAAATTTCCAAGCACTGGGCTGTGAAAGCCATGTGAATTGCTTTGATGTCAAAGATGAAGACAAGTGAGATTTACATCTCTGGCATCTGGTTTAATCTCCCCTTATTTCTATCTTTTGTATCATCCATTTTGGGAAAACTGTAGATTTAAAAAGAATGAGCAGCCTCAACAAGGCAACTGAACTGCTTCTTGTGTTACTCAGGTTTTAGTTAGTGCTGTTGATATATTGCTATATGGCACACTAAAGAAGGGGCTTTATCACTTATTCTTTACTTAATATTGGCTGAATATTAGAGCATCAGGGAACAACAGCTATTATAGGAGCAGAAGTAGTTTACAGAATATCTATTTCAGGTTCAAATCTCCAGCTGCTGCTCAGCCTTCAAATTCACTGATCATGTTTGTGTTATATCTTACACTGTTTTAGCTCTTTTAAATTTTGTGCTAAGTCATTGGATTCTTTTTGGCATACCTTGGACTGTTCCCCTGTTTGTGACATGCCGAATGAGATATGCAAGGTCTTCCTTATACTTTCTCTGAAAGAGAGCATTTTTTTCCTGCCAGATACCTTAGTTTACATCAAAATGCATTAAAGTTGCCAAGGTACAACATGAATCCAAAACTTTATAGGCAGTGTAACTTTCCTGTCCTCCATATTTAGGTAACTCTGGCACCACAGATTTAATCCAATTTAATCCATTTTTCCCTCAAAGCATTAGCACTTTATGTGCTGTCTGATAATGCTAGAACATATATTATAATAAAGAATTCAGAAAGAAATATGAAGGGCAAGTGCTATTTTCTGTTAGTACTTACAGAATTGCAGAATGGGCAAGGTTGTAAGGGGCCTTTGGAGGTCATTTTAGTAACATACAGCCCAAAAACATACGCAGAAGCAGTTGAATCTTCTGTGGGGTTAAAACTTTTGCATAATATTGATGCCTGAAGAGGCTACCTGGAACAGAAGCTAGACATTAAAGGAATAAAGTTGGTATTTATTAAAAGGCCTTTAAAGGATACACCTTGGGTAGTACAAGAGCCTGGCTGTGGCTCTACCCAAGATGGACGCAATATGGGCCACCAGTCAGGAGTTTTCACACTATTGTAAGTATTGGTCCATTTACATATTGGGGTTAATTGTCCAGTTACAGCTTCAGGTTATGAGGTCCCATCTTCCCAGTTTGCTCTCCTCAGTTCACTGTTGTTTGTACTTTTTGGTCCTGAAGCTGCAACAGTGTCCTTGGTTTTCGGGCTGGAAAAGGATTGTTTTGTATAAGTTGTGAAGAGAACTTGCTAACATTTTATATGAAGTTCAGAGTTACATACTAAGACAGTACAGAATCTGAAAAGGTGAAAGCTAAAACTTAAGGCTTGTTTGGCCTGTCCTTGCCTGATATTATTTTATACTTTTCAATGTCTCATTAGCTGGTGACATGGGAAATGTCTCACTAGAATATATGGTATCCTGTTTCACTTCCATTTGCAACCACATGTTGAAGCAGACTGACTGTTCAAATATATTACCCACAGGTAAGTACGTGATTTATTTAGAAGAGGTTTTTTTCTTGTGGTGTTTTCTTCTGCAGAACTTACCTTTCTGCAGAATGTATCTTTCTTTTTTGTCCTTATGGTAGGCATCTGGCTGCTGATTGCTTCCTTCACATCTTTATCACAAGCAACAGTTAAATATTTTTTTCAGTTTCCCTATTCTGAGTCTTAGAACAAGGACTGGTCTGTGTCAGGGTCTCACTTCCACATATGAGGGATATTCTTCCATGTTTCTACTGGATCTTACACCTGTAACCTGAAATAACATTGTGGTTCTGTTACTGCCTGCAAAAGTAGGACCAAACTAGGTGGTTACCTGTTTAAGAATTTGTGAAGCCTTCGTTATTCTGAAGTTTGTGGCTTTTCATGAGACCACAGCATTTAAGGACTAAAGGGAACATGTTGTTTTGAAGACCTTGAAAACAATCAGCAGCCTCTCCTCATTTCTTTCTTGGTCCTAGTTCATGCATTTGTTAGTGGCATTAGTTTACAAGGAAACATCATTAAGGTTCTTTTCCTTACTAAGAAGAAAGCCTGTAGGGACAGGAAGCGTGCTTTTCAATAGAAAACATTTAGTTTCAGTAATGAATGTTAGCTGCATCAGAACACACAACAACATGAGTGATATTTTAAAAGAAAGAACAAAATGAGCTTGGGACAGAGGTTGAATAGAGGACATCCTCAGTCCAGACAACATATTTTGGAATCAGAATTTTTCTGAATTTTAAGGGGGACCTTTAATCAGTTGCTGTTT
Organism: Cyanoderma ruficeps; assembly: GCA_008694505.1. Classification (NCBI taxonomy): domain Eukaryota; kingdom Metazoa; phylum Chordata; class Aves; order Passeriformes; family Timaliidae; genus Cyanoderma; species Cyanoderma ruficeps. The sequence goes on from VZDJ01000010.1 coordinate 12,110, forward strand.
TTTTATCATTTTCTTTGATTTTACCAAGTGACTGAATTGCATAAAGTCTACGTATCATCATGGTTTTTCTTGCAGGTGTTATAGGGGACATGGGTCTTCCAGAAGAATTTAAATGTCCTCATGGCCAACAAGAGACGCTGTCTATTATGGGAGAAGTAGAACAGATGATTCAGTTCATAGTTGTGAACTTCACATGAAAAATATTTTAGGAAAGACCTTAAGCATCAGTTTGAATTTGACAATTTCAGCATGGAAGATACATATAGCAATGGATATGTCTAAAGTCTAAAGTTGTTCTCTGTGTAGCTTTTAAATAAAGATCATAGAAAACCTGAGCATAGATGAGCAAAAATCTCAGATGAATTTCTTCTATAAAGAAATATAAGAAGTATTGCAGAACTTTTTTCCTAAAACATTCTTCTCTTTCTCTTCAGTTTTTGTTAGGTATTTGTAAACAAGGGAACTTTAAAAGAAAGATTAGTGGCTTGTTTTCCCTTAGGATACTTCTTGTCATGATTGATATATTTAGTTTCCTGTTTACTGTAGAGGTTTTCACTCTTACAGCCAGCCTTTTCTCCACCTCTTTATTACTGTTGTTAGGACATAATGTAATGAAGAAACTATGAAAAAAAAAAAGGGACAGTAATATATTTATTGGTAAAACAATGGAGTTCAGGATTTGTGGGGTTTTGTCTGAACTCCTCAAAGTTTGTTCTTAATGAAATTCAGCAGAAAGCTGTGTGAGAGTGGTTTCTCATGCTGCTCTAATATTATGCCTGAGGTGTTGCTTCCATTGTGCCATTTTGTGGCCATGCTGGAAACCCAACAGCAGAAGCAGCTAACTTTATCAAAGCAGCAGGTGAAGACTGACATCCTTAGATCCCGAATGTCACAAGCAGAAACAGCTTATTCAAATAGATTTAGAAAGAGAACTAAAACATCTTAATCATTGTCCTGCCACTGAATGGCTGCAAAATTGCCAGGCAAGCCACTGAATCTTAATGTTTCTGTTTCTCTTCTTGACCAAATTGAATAGTATTATCTCTGTCTTTTAGAACTGAGCCTTACAATAATCTAAAGTTTAGTTTTGGCTGCAAATCAATTGGAGTTTTGCTGTTATTTAAAGCAAGCAGATTTTATTCCAAGGAAAACAGAAACTCTGTGAGAATGGAGAAGTAGACAGACCAAATGATATTTACTCCTTAGCAGTTTCTGGTAGGTGAATGTTTAAAAGTTAGAGTACTAGCTGCTCCCAGTGCATCAGTGAGACTTAATTTCTAATGCTGGACTTTAGGATAAAGGTCCAGCATTAGAAACTAGCCTCCTTTAAACTATTTTTTGCATCTCATTCCCTATCAGATGATGCAATTTGCTCCTCTTCACTAAATTTCCATTAGACAGCAGGACTTGTCATTTTGTCCAACTAAAATTTCAGTGGGTGTAATACTACTGTTGCTAGAACCTAGAAACATTTCAGTTTGTAACAGTGAATGTGTTAAATATGTTCCAGTTAACCTGCTCTGAAGAACTTAGGTTTGCAGAGTTGTGGTATCACAGGAAATACTGTGAAAGATACATAATTCAATATTAATAGCGTGATACATGACATGTCTCTATTCCTCAAATAGTTTAGAAAGGGAATGAGAGTTTCATTTAGATAGGTAAAATGATTTTATGAAAAAAAGCCATGTTAAATGGATTTTGATACCTTCAATCTGTGCTTAATTTTCTTCTTAGAAAGCAGCATGAAATGTTTACTTCCTTTTGGACTGCTCAGAAGAATGGATTGAATCTTAAGATGCCTACTGCATGCTTCTATACACCCATGTCTTTATCTGCTTGTACCTCAGATTTTTGGTGTATTGATGTGTAATTATTTCTCAGTGGGATGCTTTCAATATCAGTTGAGGAAGCAGGAAAATAAAGTACATGTATGTGTTCAGAGTTGAAATTGTATGTGTTTTTTCCATGCAAGACTGAACATCCAGATGGATACTATATCCATGCAAATCAAAAGAATTGCAGAGTTAAATCCAAACATGAAAAGCAACTCCAAAATATTGCATAAACTTCCCATGTCTAATTTTATTGCAGGTTTCCTCAGGAGCCTGAATTTTCATAATAGTGAAGAAAATGGTCCCTATTTTAGTCAGGTCTATGCCATTGATTCCATTGTCTTTGGCAATATTAAAGAAATTTCTGAGAAGGTAACTTGTGAAGAGAAGTACATTTTGCTTTGTGTAGATGAAAACTTGATTGATGTTGCATGTTGTTTTATATAAATTCGAGATTTTTGCAATACAGTAACGGCTTAGAATACAAGAATGAAATCAAGTCACTTATCTAGGTATTAAATGATTGGAGCTGTCATTTTGCTCTCATCAGTGAAAGTACAGAAACTGAAAAGATGTTAGTATGTATGAAGAAGATATAAATATGTATGTTGTAGTTAAAGTTGCAATAATACCGCAAGGATTTTGTGGGGAAAATGCAGTGCTATGTGCTAATCATAATTTTTACTGAGAATTGTTATTGGTAATATACACTGAACAGAATCTCATAGAAATGTGTGCTATTTATTTGTTTTTTACAAGAAAGAGGCTAGTAAAAACTAATTAGATTATTAAATATGAATTTATACCATGTAAGTTTATGCGTAAGTCATTTTATATTTTGTTTGTTGATTGTGAAATATTGGTATCCCTAGTTTCCTCTGAAAGGTTTTTGCATTTGAATTGTCATGACACTGCACGGATCGGCAGCTCCATAGGGATGTAAAGGGCCCCCAGGATGGCAGGGCAGGAACTTGGTAGCCAGGCCCCATCCCACCATCCAGTCAGGGAGCTGGATAGCCCCAGTCACAGACATCAGACACTTTACTGCATTCAGGATAGAGCTGGAGCTTGGTCAGGACATTGTCCAGTGGGTAGGGATTGCATTCAGCAAGGTTCACAGACAGGAAGGAGCATGGATGTGTAGCTCTGGGCATTGACAGATAGGATCCCAAGCTGCAGTCAGGGGTGAAGGAGACTAAGTTAAGTTAATGCTAGGTTGGGTTATAAGACCTGTTGGTGCCCTCCTGATCCTGTTATCCATAGGAAATCAGAAGAAAACAAATTCCCACAACACTGTGATATAATCATGTTTTAAAATTTTGTGACTTTGGAAGAATATTCATACTAATGTGTTCATCCTTCTGTCAATTCAAAATATTTCAACAAAATATTCACTATTACTTGCCAAAAGTTACTTCAAATACTTCGGAACTGTTTCAGTTGGAAACATCTTTTTCCTTGTCATTAACACTAATGTTAATGGTATTATAACCCCTAAGCAATTGCATAAATATAATATGAAGTCGTGCATGTACCAAGAGCTCCTTGCTATGTTCCTTTATCTTCTGGTAATGTGTTTCTACCATCATGTTATTCAAACTCTGCATCTCCATATCCTGGTGAAACTGATAAGCTTTTAGTAAAACTCTTAAATATCTGTTGCTCAAAAATGTGGAAGAGAATTGGGCTCCTGGTTAGAAAATTCTTCAAGGACACAATATATCTACATCATGTGCCAGCAGCAAGTGTTCAGGTTTTTTTTCACAGCAGCATCATCAGGACATACTGTATAGCTAATCTGTCTTAGCAAAGAAAAAAGCAAAAATGTTGGGTGCAAATGGCTTTTGACATGAAATCAAACTAGAGGGCAGTGCTCTACAGGGAACACTGCCACTTGGACTTGTTCATACCAGCATTGCACACACCCCATCTGAGGAGACTAGCTATGGCCCCGTGCAGCCAGATCGGTGACCTCGCTGAACAGGCTGTTAAGGATGCAACATATAAAAATAAAACAAATAGAAAAACAAGTGATAAGACCCAGTGATGAGGATGCAGACAATTCTCACTGATAAAAAACTTTTTCTCATAACGTTACCATAGTTGTGGATCAGGGTGGCTGTATCAGCCTTAATTAACTCTACATGGTTGCAAGCATCCGTGTTGAATGGAAGTTCACAATCAACAAATGTATTCTCTAATATTGTCATATTAATCTCTTTGAGATGGATTGGAGGCCACAGTGGTTATGTTAAAAATCCTTTAAGATGTAGCATTGCTCATTGTCTTTGCCTCAGTCTTTAATAATAAAACCATGTGTTCTTAGGCTACCCAGCCCCCTGAGCTGGAAGATATGGTTAGGGAGCAGAAAAAAGCCCACATAATCCAAAGCCAAATGCTCAGTGGCCTGTTACATCACTTAGACACACACTGGTCTATGGGGCCTGATGGGATTCACCCAAGGGTGCTGAAGAAGCAGGTGGAAGTCATCACTGAGACATTTTGTGGTATTTATCAGCAGTCCTGGCTAACTGGGGAGGTCCCAGGTTGGCAAATATGATAACCATCTACAAAAAGGCCTGGAAGGAGGATCCGGGGAACTGCAGGCCTATCGGCCAGGCCTTGGTGCTGGCGAAGGACATGGAGGATCTTGAGTGCCATCACACAGCACATGCAGGACAACCAGGAGATCAGGCCCAGCCAGATGGGATTATGAAAAGCAGGTCCTACCTGAACTCCTTCTCTGGCAGGGCAGCCACTTAGTGGTTACTTAGTGGTCTACCTGGACTCCAGGTAAAGCCTTTGACACAGCTTCCCACAGTGTTCTTCTGGAGAAGGTGGCTTCCTGTGGTGTGGATGGATACACTCTTCGCTGAATAAAGAGCTGTCTGGTCCCAGAGAGAGGAGGTAAATGGAGTTACTTCCTGATCTCTAATGGAGTTCTCCAGGGCTCAGCACTGTAGCCAGTTCTCTTTAATGTCCTTGTTGATGGGATAGATGAGAGTTACAAGTGTGCCTCAGTCAGTTTGCAGGTGACACCAAGCTGGGTAGCAGTGTTGATTTGCTGGAGGGCCAGAGGGCTCTGCAAAGGGATCTGGACAGGCTGGATCGATGGGCTGAGGCCAATGGTGTGAGGTTCAACAAGGCCAAATGCCTTGTTGTTCACAACAATTCCAGACTGGAATCACTCCAAGCTGGGGGCAGTGTGGTCAGAAAGCTGCCCAGTGGAAAACAGCCTAGGGGTGCTGGTCAACAGCAGCTGAATGTGAGCCATTGTGAATCCAGGGGGCCACAAACACCAGTGGAATTCTGGCTTGGATCTCCCATAGTGTGACAGCAGGACCGGTGCTTATCCCTCTGTACTTGGCACCATTGAGACTTCAGCTTGAATTTTCTGTCCAGTTCTGGGTCCCCTCACTACAGGAAAGACATTGGGGTTCTGGAGTGAGTCCAGAGACTGGCAATAGAGCTGGTGAAGGTTCTGGAGCATAAGTCCTGTGAGAAGCAGCTGGGAGAGCTGTGCTTGCTTAGACTGGAGAAAAGAAGGCTCAGGGGAGCCCTTACTGCCCTCTACAACTGCTTGAAAGAAAGGTGTAATGAGATGGGTGTGAGCCTCTTTTCCTAGATAGCAAGTACAGAAAGAGAGGGAATGACCTCAAGCTGTTTCAGGGAAAGTTTAGATGGGATTTGAGGGAAAATTTATCCACAGAAAGAGTTGTCAAGACCTGGAATGGGCTCCCCAGGGAGGTGGTGGAGTCATTGTCACTGGGGATAGATAAAAGACATGTAGATGTGCTACTTACAGACAAGGATTAGTGGTGGGTTTGGCAGTGCTGCTCTCTTTTTCATTCTGCTGGAGTTCATCTGCCACTTGGGAAAATTTCCACAGAGTATAATTTATTGCAGTGTTAGGGCATCCCTTAAAATTAGACCCCTTGAAATAGATTGGTGAGATACTATAGAGCACTTAGCACTGTGAAATCATTTTCAATTAATTTTGCAAGTTTCCTTCATTCACAAGATGAAGCTTGGTGTAGAAGGGAAAAGCAGGCTCAGGCAGCCAGGAGAAGTGCACAGAAGTGGGAAGGCTTTGGCAGCTAGAGATGTTCTGTGAGAAAATTTCTCTGACTGCTACTTCACAGAATCACAGAATTATTTGGGTTGGAAGGGACCTCAAAGTTCCAGCCTTCCTGCCGTGGGCAGGGATGTCACCCACTCCCTAGGGATCTTTCTTCTAGAAGGACAAATGTGTGAGAGCCAATTCACAAAAGATCATAAAATACTCGGCAACCAGGACTTTTCTGAGTGGTGAAGGTTTGAGCAGAATCTGGAAACCAGTTCTTTAGAGAACTGCCAAGTTACTGGGTTTTTCCCACCGTGAAGTCTTACAATTCTTAGTAACCTCTGAGGAACAGGACTTTGAACTCATTTACTGGGTGATCATTATACATCAAGTCTTACCAGCTAGAGGATTTGAGGTAGCCTTGAACTTCATCAGCTCTGAGTCCTTCATACTCTGTCAGTCTAAAATAGTCTGACAGTCTATAAATAGTCTTTGGGGAGCCTCTTTAAAAGCAGTTTACCATATTGTAGATGACACACCCAATCTGATTCCCCTGTACCTGGCATACTATGAGTACTGTGTGCACCAAATCTCCTAAGTAACAAATCACTGATTCCTGTTCCCAAATTGTTTTATTCAATCTCTCATTTTTTCCTTACCCCCTACTGCAATTGGCAGTTTGAGGATTTTTTTCCTGTAAAGCTGTTTTACAGAAAAACTGTATTTTACTGTCCTTGATTCTAGCAAGAGGTCCTTCTGTCAGTAAACCGAGAAACAACCCCTGGACTCAATTTCTGGCAGCTCACCTGGATTTATTTTGTAATTTTTCTGGGAAAAGTAGTCTTCTGGATGACTGGGCAGAGTTTTAAATAATCCTCTAGATCCAGAAGCTGATAATGGAAAGACTCACATTGCATCCCTCATTATACTCTGTCCTCAGGAATTTGATTTCCTAGTTTCCATAATTCTGGCTGTATTCATATGTCTTTGTTAAGCTTCCAGATAATTTTATTGACAATTTAATTTTTGTCCTTTTTTCCCCAGAAGTGAAATGCTGCCTCAGTGGCTTCTAGATAGGGGTGGGAGCCTCATAATTGCTGATTTTTTTGCACAACATTTAATGTCAGGTCAGTCTTCACTTATCTCTAAACAGACCTTCTTTTTATCATTAACTGAATGTTATTTTTGTTAGTGCTTCACCGCTAACAAAGATTCTCCGTATTTGCAGTGGCAGTGAATTCTAGACCCACTGTTAGCATTTTGCCAGACTGTTTGTTTTGTCTGCTTTAGTTTGTTTAATGTATCACTTAGATGAAGCAAACGAACCTTTGCTCTGTTTTTCCAACTCATCAATGTTCAATTAATTGTAATATATATTAATAAACTATGAATGTACTTGCATTTTATCTTGTAATATAGGGAATTCTGATTATAAAACCATAAAATGTCATTTTGATTCTAGTGTCTACATAGAAACAGAAGTAATTTTTCCTACTTTTTGTCATGCTGTTAGCAAGTATGTTTAGAATTAATTGACTTCTCTAGTTGCCACTGTTTCATACAAAGCATAGAGAAATTAGCATTCAGACAGAGCTATGCTGAACTTAATTGACAATTACCGCTAGAAAGAAGTAAATGTTCTTACTGAGAAAAACAGGAGGAAAACATTATTTGTAAGATGTTGTCTCTATAAGGTTATTTTATATAAGGACAGGTTTATAGGTTTTTCTGTATTTATAAGATGGAGAAATAAATTTTAGGAAGGAAGGAAAGATAGCATGAGAAGAAAGTATGATTATGTAGAGAAGAAAGGACAGAGCAATAACAGAGCCTTTACCGCTAGTGGTAATAAATAATGTAGTGGTCTGGAGAAAACATTTGGTTCATCCAGGTTGTGTTGACACATGGCACCATTTGCCTACACAATCACTGTGCATTCACTCTGAACAACCACTATCCCTTTTTATAGGCTGCTGGAGAATGTTTGGCAGCACCTTGAGATGGCAGTGGTGTCTTATGCAGGGCAGTGGTCCTCCCTTATGTATCAAATTTTGGGGGCATCTTTCTATGCCTATGGAATATTATGGTCATGCTTTGCTATTAATTACATGTCTTTTGCGTCAAAAGAAATTGTATTCTGTTGGTCACATCAGTGGCCAAAGAACTAGTAAGACAAACCAGTTTGTTCCAGATAAATGGAGTGTGAGAGATGCTACAAATATCTGTAGTCTAAAGGAGCTTATTCCAGCATTGTTTTACAAGTGTTCATGGGAAGATTCCTGAGTCATCCCTTGGTTCGATATTCAACTAGAGCTTATGGATCTTCTGCCATGCTTATGGAATGAAACTGTGCCATGCAATTGTAGCTCTGTGCTAAAAGTCTTTAAACACAGCAAGAAGTCAAAAAGTGGAATTCCTGAGTGTAATAAAGGCTGACAAATGAGCCAGTACAACTGAGAAGGGCACAGCATGTATCTGTTAGCAGAGCTGTTATTTGCCTACCTTGTGTGCCAAGGAATTTCCCCAGTGCTTGTATTTACAGAAACATTCCAGCACTGTAAGTAGACTAGTTAGTACACCACTGGCTGTGGAGCATGCACTAGTGTGGAACTGTTGGGGACCACTCACAACTGGAGCTTGTTTTCCCACTTCACTGGTTGCAGAGTGAAGGCCTTTAAGTGTAGGGTGGTATTTGCATGGGGAAGACAATTGGGTCTTTTCTCCATGGACCCAAAGATGCTCACTGACAGACTGAAGGGGTTGTGGTAATTTTGTGCATCATCATAAGTCTTGGATCTCCCTATGCTGTGAGTCACTGGGGAGTTCAGAACAGTTGAGGATTCAGTTTTTTCTCTAATCCAACTCTTAATGTTGAACCTTTTCTGCTGTATCCCATAAAACCACTGTGATGGAAGTTCTTACTGTTCACTGACTCTCGCTGACTTTTATAAGCCTGTGAATAAATTGTGCACTAATATACAACCTCAGTTCTCTAGAATTTCAGTCCCAAGGTGAATGAACCTTATAGGAGTACCTTTTATTCCCTGATACTGGACACGATTCCATAAATAGCACTTCTCTTCCTTCATTGATTGTTAGTGCTCTAAATTGAAAAAAAAGAAGTCTTCGTCGAGAGTTTTTGTGAAATTGAAATCTACTTCTCTACAATAATATTCCTTTCACTGGATAATCAACTACATTGCAAAAAAGCCATACAAACAAACAAAAAAAACCCCCATACCAACAAACAAAAAACCAAACTAAAACAAATGAAAAACACCAAGCCAAAACAAGAAACCCCAAAACAAACAAAAAGGAAAAAAACACAACCCCCCCCAATCCCAAAACCCCCAAACTAATCAACCAAACAGAAAAAAAACCCACAAAACTCCCCAAACAGCCCCCACCCCTACCCAAAAAAAACCCAAAAAAAACCCCCAAAACAATACAAACCCAAATAGGAATATCCAGTCAATGTGTGTTACCTGTTCAATACTCTTATAACTGAGTTTTATTATCCAAGTCTTCATTTCATCAAGGTTTCAGCTAGGAACAAATTTGTCTTTCGTATTTCTTTCCATCATTAGAGAAGTGGGAGACTAGCAGGATAAGGGGGCAAGAACAGGCTTAAGGTTTTTAAAAGAAAAATTCCTTGTTTCTGTATAAGAGAACCTTATCAAGAAGCCTGTGCAGTATCACAGTTTTCCCTTTTAGGAGCCCTAAACTTGTTTTGTACTCCCTAAATCACTGCAAATCTCCACTCCACTCGAATTTTGGAGCAGAATGATGTCACTGTTTTCAGATACGCCTCACTTTAGCTTTCTAAACTAATAATCTATAACATGTAATAACTTATTTAATACGGTTAAATAAATTAAGATATTATTCTAACAGTTGAAATAATATATATTTTTATAAAAGTGATAGAACTGGAAAATCAAATGCTGAAAAAAATTGAAAGAACCAAAACTTCAAGTTATTCAATGTTATCCTAGCAGCAGAGTATATCTTGTCACCTTTCTGCTAAACATAAATTTAAATTTAACTTTGCTGCTTGACAGTGAGGAAAAGAATTAAAACCTTGCTTTTGTCTTCTTATTCATAAATACAAGCAAGCTAACACTGGAGGAGCAAAAATCATGATTAGAATATCTTTATTTCCAAAATATTTAAAAAATATTTTTGGTTTTGTAGTAAATTCATCTTATATTTCTCTTCTACACTGTTAAAGTTAAATCATGCATAGAAGGAAAATTAATTAGGATTTTCCATACAGGAAAAAAAAATGCAAAAGGAACCTGTTTTCTTTTAGGTCATATAGCATGAGCTAACTCCCGTAATATGGACGTATAATTAAAGAAATGCGTTCAAAAAGAGTAAAAGCTGACAGATATGCAGGTGATCCAACCAAGGTCACCTGAGTTGAGTAACTGAATTTCAGTACAATAGTTTCATAAGTAATAAAACTGTCCTACAGATAAATCTGTTTAAGGTGCACATGTGCAATGTGGCATGTTACCAACACTGCGTAATTTTTACCCACACTCCACTGTAACTTTGATCTTTAGAGATTACAAGCAGTATTATTAGTCTTCTGATATGTAGTGAGGGGTGTAATTTTGTGCAGTTGCCAATGTGCAAGCCAAAGCTTTCAAAAAGCTGAGATAGTGGACCTTGCACACAGTTACAGCTATTTCCCAGCCTTGGAATGGCAGTTTGTCAAGAGAGTAACTGGGACACTGGCCTTTTTACAGAAGCAGCATGCCTCCTTGGCAGTAAATAATAACTAGAAATAATAATTTCTTGACCAGAAAAAGAGATTTTTCTTCTATATTTGATGCTTTGGCATGGGTATTGACCGTATATTGTAAAACAAAACTGTCAAGGAGCAAAACTGAACACTGGACTACTCATGGTCTTCATTGCTTGGTCAGTAGAAACCAACCCATTATAGTTATGACTGTGCCAGCCAGTCTTTGACTGTCCTGTCTGTCCACTCTGCCAGCTGGTCTAGGCACAGCTAAAGGGTCAGCATGCACCAAAGCTGTTGTCAGTACAGAAATTGCCCTCTAACCACTGTTGCTGAATCTTTGGATGCTGATGTGCTCTTGTGTTATAGCCCTGGGCATTCAGTGCATACTGTTGACTTCAGGTCCCTGTTACGGAAGCACTGCTCTGACAAGTTACAATACAGCGCTCATTCCCGTGGGCACTGTGAATTAAAAATGACATTATAGTAAGATCTCAGGATAGCATATGTGACTTCAAAAAACTATGGACTGGGATATGCCTCTTATGACAGGGTCAGAATATGGTTCCTTTTGGTCATATCCTGACTGTGCACTCTCAGACTTGTGTGAGCTTGGCAGTTGCTGACTTCCCTGACAAAAGCCTCTCTGCAGCACAGTGTGAAGAGGTCTCTTCTGCAATAGATGCTTGTGCTGCTCCCCTGGCGTCTCTACTATTGATTAAAAATTGCTCTCCCTGGCCAGGCCCCAGCTGAGAATTGCAATAGTCCAGAAGGTTCAATACACAGAAGTAAGTAAATAAAAATACTGCAGTATTAGAAGTATTCACTTTGCCTTTTTTAAGTATCTGACTTCAGTGCAATTTTTGCAAAATGACCTTTGTAATCTTTGTTTCCTATGTATTCTCAATGGAGAGATGCACTTTTATGAAGCCATCTGGATAGACTATTATCTAAAAACGTTTAATTTAAGCAGATTTGGCTTCCAGCTAAAGTTTGCAGGTAACAAAGAGTTAAGAACGTATTTACAAGCATGCTTGCACAGGCTAAAATGGAATTCTTTCCCTAAAAGTCAAAAATGGTAACAGACACTTGGAACTATGTACCTCACACTTTGTCAGTAGGGGTTATCATAGATTTGAAAGGAGTAATCAGTTGGGCGTGTCTCTGCTTGTCAGTTGTACTCTGCCGCTTATCCTGTGGCATTTAAGCTTTGTCAGCATAAGTGCCTTACACTTTCTAAGGCCTCATCTTTTATGGCACGTGTTCTCTAATTGCCATATGGGTCCCAAAGACTAAATGTTCATATGATGATGACAATGATAGTGGTGATGATGATGATGATGGTTCCAAGAACCCACATGGTATAGCATGGAATGCATCTTCCAAATCTCCCTAAATATGAAGCCAGACCAATTATAAAAACAGAAGTACCAACTGGACCACTGGGTGGAACAGGAAATCACACCTGGAAAATGATCCCATCAATTTTATTCAGGTGGGAAGAACACTGTGGCTGTAATCCAGGTAAAAATGAAACTATCATTATGGCAAGTGTGTCTAACCACAGGAAATAGAATTTTACTAAATAGTGATGAATCCAATGAGATTTCGGGTAATGGTGTCTAAATTCTGAACCCAGATCCCCAGATAGTCCCCACTTGATAACAAGCAAAACGATATATGGGGCTGAGTGGATGGGTTGAAGAGAGAAGAATCTCTGTTAATAACCATTAGGTCCTCGAATGGGTTCTACACGACTATTACGAAAGCTGTCCATATCCAGGCCATGCACAAGCACACACACTATTAATGTTACTATTTCAGCCTGTGAACTATGACCTACTAAGCCCATTAATTAAGGGAGCCCCTGCCATCCTCAAAAGCTATCATGTTGCAAAATGAGATGAAATTGAGATAGACACTGACTTCAGCACTCTCTGTCAGTTGTAATAGAGACTGTTGTAGATCAGCGAGAAGCCCTGCTGTGCAAAGGTATCCCTATAATGGCAACATTAAAACACACTGTCATAAATTACGGGCGAAATTTGGGAAGGGTAATACATCTAGTGACACCAAAAATACAAGTCACAAGATCAGACAAAAAATTCCCTGGAACCAGAGCTTCCTGATCATCCACCCAAGACTTAGAGCTGGAGAGATCTGTGTAATCAGGTCTCAGCGTTAGGCATTCCAAGAACTCTAATTCAGAGACAGTCCAGCAGCCCTATCCAGGGTCTAATTCATGTGGTTCTGAGAGGAGCCCCAGTTCAGGGAAATGAGAGTAGCAATTAAAGGGAAGATATCCCAAGGACTTGTAAGCCTAGCTGCTGTTTAATAAGTGTTGCATTAAAGCAAAATATGAAAAAGTAAGTAGAATGCACATAAAGATATATACACAACCGTAACTGGGATAAATGTATCTTGGCACAATGTATATCGACACAACAGAGACTAACATAGTCTACACAATGCCTTCTGCTACCTCTAAGACCCCCAATAACAGTATTGAAACTTTATTTCCACAAATTTCTAGAATTGGACCCTATGCCATCAACTATACAAGCCAGCAACAAGTGCTATTTAATCCTTTGTGGTCTCTCAAATGAGTGGAGCTGTCAGTGCAGATTAATACCTCTGCCATTTGACCTGCCTACTCACCACTCCTGAGCACACCTTACACAGGATGGCCAGCATGGTTGCATGGATTGACCCTCTCCTCTCCAAAATAATTAAGGAGAAGTGTGACAGCCACACTGAGGAAAGATTAGGAGTATTAAATAAGATGAATGCTGAACTCCTAGCAAACAAAATAATTCACTACCAAGTGATTTGCACCAATCGGAACATCCATTTAGATATTCCTTATCAGCATTTGGAACTAATCAGTGGCTGTTATCGGATACATTAGCTCAATGGGGAAGGATTGATGAAAAGAATCACCTGATAATACTGGTGAGTGCTCTAGGTGCAGCACAAACCAGTATCTCTTATGCTCTCAGTTGTATCAAGATCAGTTGTGGATACAGTTGACTGCCCCAGTAATTAGAAGTAAAGGTGATGATGGCACTTTGCCTACTGAAATTTGAAAGGGATTGTGCAGCTAAACCTGAAAGGGAATTCCAGTCTTGGTAGCATTTAGTGAATTTCACCAATGAACCTACTGTCAGTAAAGCCACAGCTTTTTTTCTGACAATATGCAATGTTTATTGTCAACCTCATATATCAAATCATTGCCATGGGATTGAATCACTGTGGAACTCTATTCTAAATTCAGAATTTAGACAGTTTAAATCTCTCTTCCAGCTTTTTTTGTGTACCTTCTCAGTGGCAGAGCATGAGACCAGAAAAAAAGTCATTGACTTAGGATAAACATGAGATAGAAAAAAACAAAACATCAGTGTGTTATCAACACCATTCTCATTCCAAATCCAAAACACAGCATTGTAACAGCTACTGATAGGAAAATAAGTATATCCTAACTGGAAACCAGGACTCACATGAATCACTTTCTGTAGGTGCCTCTTTCCAGTAAAATGCATTAGGTGGACTGGGAACCATTTCTCTATTTACACTTTCAAAAATTGCATTAGGTGAACTGGGAACCATTTCTCTATTTACATTTTCAAAAATAAAATTACATCCATTTTTGTTGATTAAAAAAATGGGATTTTGAATCTGTTTTTGAATAAATATTTGTAGGGATACAGTTTCAGAATTAAATTAAACTGAAGCTTTTTTAGCAGCTGGTTGTGGGGCCACCTGAGTACTGCTGCTAGTCCAAATGAATATATAGAACAATAGGAAAGAATCACAGAATCATTAAGGTTGGACGTAAGGCTCCAATGTCATCAAGTCCAATCTTTTACCAAACACCACCTGGTCAACTAATCCATAGCACTAAACACCACATCCAGTCATTTCTTGAACATTTCCAGGCATGGAGACTCCACCACCTTCCAAGAGTTCAAATGCTTTACATCCCTTTCAGTGAAGAAATTCTTCCAGAAAAAAAAAAGTCTTTTTGGCATAAGCCTACTCAGATCCAGTTAAACAAGGCTTGCAGCACATCATGAATATACTATTTCTTCTGTATTTATTGTGGCTTTTGTAATTGAGCTTATTGATGTACTGAGCAAACATATTTCATACTTTTTAAAGAAAATATGAATAGGCTTTTGGAATTCCATGTGGAAAAGATTGAAGTTCATAACTGTATTTCAGTTATGCACAGATTTCTATGGCCTTCCCAGATTAGCCTCAACATGTAGGCTATGTTAATTTCTAAGGATCTCTTTGCAGTTTAGAACTTCAATGTCTGACTTTTCTCATCAGACCAGGGTATCGTAGTGAAGTTCGTGGTGACAAAGGCAAAAACATCTCAGTATCTGCCCTTTTCTTTCATATTATGTAAAGTTTTGGGTATCTGGTTGCTCTAGTTTTGTCTTTTTAGTAGTCAGGAAGCTGAAGGCAAGAGATGATGCTTTGTTTGCAGCATAATGTGCAGCTTTAAAATAAACATGTTATTCAATTTTGTGAAGAGGAGTATTTTTCTATTCCTTCACTGAATAATAGCAAAAAGATAGCACCAATTTCTTGACATCTCTGAACTCTACTCTTTGCAGAGCTATTAGTTCACTGTATTTTGAATGCAAAGTTTTTAATTTTGGAGGGAATCTTGCAAGATGTTTCTATAGCAGAATAACATATACTAAACATAACTACTTTCAAGACTATTTGACTCAACTTCCTTTCCATAAGTAATTAAACAATACCTTTTTACACTGAATTTTATAGAGAACTTAATAGTAGAGACACATCACTTTGTCCAGCTGTAGTTACAGAGAGTGACAATCAGATGGGATATACTCCTTACTACTGCAGCCAAGATGAGCCCTATGTGGTTAAAAATGTGGAGGCCACTGCACACTTCCTGTAGTTAAACTGTAAAAATAAAAATACTCTGAATAGCTGGATTGGAATGTGCTTCTTCAGCCAGCCTGTGGCCATTACAAAATTATGCTGGACTTTGGCTCAATCTCACTTAGAGAGGCTCAACGGATTTATAAGATGTTAATTCAAGCTAAGCAAAATGCAAAAAGGCTGCAGAATTTTTTCCATTGATTACTTCCTAGTATTGAACATAAAGTATTTTAATTTTCATGTGTAGTGGTTCAGTTTCTGCTTTGCAGTTTTAAATCCTAAATGCTGAAAGCAAATAGGCAGTTTCAGTCTCTAGAAAGACTTGTGCTAATTTTGTTTTTTCAGTCCAAGTCTATGAATTGGGAAATGAGTGTATACCTCGAAAGTAAAACTTCAATAAAACGGTTCTGAGGAAGGGGTGCTAGCAGAACAGATAGCTGTATTGGTACAGATTTGCTCTGTATTGAATTTCTGAATTTTATGTGTTGTTCCCATTTTAAGTTTTCATTACTATATCACCTAATTTTGATCTAGTTAAAGAACAGTTGCATTGACTCAAAGTATCCTGGTCTCCATTAGCAGCAAGTTATTAGACAGCATAAGAGCAAACATGGACTGGTCTTGTCCATACCATGTTCCCTGGCTTTATGCAGTCAGTGGCTTAGGGACATGCCAAACTGGAGGCTAGTGAATAGATGGTCTGCATTCCTCAAATTGGTCCAATCCCTTTGGCTTCTTTGATGAGTTGGAAGGATGAGTTCTATCCGCTGATTCAGTGTAATTAGAAGGTATTTCTGCAGCCTCTATCAAACACCCTGAAGTGAAGCTTCAGAGAAAAGCATTATTCATTTCTTCTATTTTAAGAAATATTCAGTAGCAGTTCCCCGTTCACACACACTGTTTTAATTGATCTCTGCTGTGTCCCCACAAAGTCAAGAATTTTCAAAGCTTTTGTAAGGGGAGCAAGTAGCTGAGGCACATCCCAAAGAAGTCTTGTTCACCACTGTGTGCCTAAGGTTTGAGTTAAGGTATTAATGAATATATTCGTTAATGCAGTTCGGTTTTTATTCGTAGTATTTCACCTAGCATGTAATCATTTAATATCACTTACCACTGGTTCTGGTTTCGCAAAGGAATAATGCACATCCATAGCTATTATCCAAGTTGCTGCAAATACATTACCTGTTTGTGGGAATTGACAGTGGTCAAAACATGGATTCTTAGACTGCAGGCAGAATCTTGAAGCCTGTGGGAAAACCAAGTACAGAACTCTCTCAGTTTGGCCTGGGAAATCATAAGGAGAAACTCAAAACAATCCTTGTAGATATCCTCCTCCTGACACCTGGTGTTTTTCCAACTTGTTTACTGGTAGAGATGTTTACAAAAAGGTGGTGCCCTAAAGGACCAATCCTATTCATTGTACTGAAACACCATATAAAAAAAATCTGTCTTTCAGTAAACTCTGCTATAATGCCCTCTGAAGAAATCGGACTTCTGCATGTCATTACATGAGTTGTCCTGAATTGTAACGATAGCTGCTTGTGCCCTTTCCATTTTTAGAACAGCTTTTAATTTTCAAAGCAGATTTTCAATACCTTTCTTCTAGATCATCACCACGTTTCTGTGTCTCAGGTATTGTTTTGTGTTTCCCAGGACAAGTGACTGTTTCAAGCCCGCTCTGCCTGTGCTCCTGTGTCCTGCCACCCCTAACTCTGGTGGTCCTCTGGTAGACCATTCATTAGTCTCTCTATTTCTTCCATTTTCTCAGTTGGGTGTCTCTCAACTGATGTGTTCAGTTGGTACATTTTTCTTCCTCTCAATGCTGAAAAATTCTCAATTTCACAAATATGTTGAAAAGAGTTCTTCGTGAATATTAAGTTCTTTTTCCTGTGTTGTCTTACACTGGGTTTTGTGGTATTTGGGTATTGTGAAAACTTGCCTAAAACCAATCTGGTTTGTGTCTGATGCTGATCTCTATTTTTGTGTAAATTTTTTTTTTGTTATTTTTTGCATAAAATTGATGGGAGGGGATGAGGGAGGGTTGGTTGAGGTGGTTCTTTGTGGGGATTTTTTTTGGGGTTTGCATACGTTTTTTAGGATGCATATAGGAAGTGGAAGTAGATTCTTCCCCCGGAATAGTTCTGAAAGTTAAGTGCATGGTTCCTATTAACTGGCATACATTCAGAAGTATGGGATAAATAAAGAAAATGCTGAGCATAATAAAATGATGCAGTTAAAGATGTGAATGTAGGACAAATTGTACCACAAATGGAAAACAGGTAAAACAGGGAATTGTAAGAGTAGTGGCAATACCAAGAATGTTCAAGCCTTACCTAGAAAATTTCTTCTCTCAGTAAGGTGATACCCATGACTGGTTCTAACAGCTAACAAACCTTGAGCATTCATGTGTCCAGAGCTCTGTCTGTGAAAGGAGTGAGTGGGCTGCAGGTATGAACTGTACCACTTTGTCAGATACAACTACTACAAACTCAAGAATTAAATCAAAAATGCATCACATCTCAAAGCTGATGTAACAGATGGTAAATGAAGATCAGGGTCATGACCATCTTTGTGTAGCCTTGTCTAGTGGAAGATGTCTTTGTGCGTGGCAGGGTGGTTGGAACTAAATGATCTTTCAGGTCCCTTTCAACTCAAACCATTCTATCATTCTGTAACAATCAACAAGTTTTGTTGTTCCTTATGTTAATTTCTATTTCTTTCTTTCTACCTAAGCACCTTCAGCAGTCTCTTTCCAGAGCATACATATTAAGAAATGAAGATGTCTTGCTAAATAACACCACATTACCAAAAATAAGAGCATTTTCTGCAGAACTGGTAGATATGTACATGCTAAGCACCACTGATACTGTAAGGAGACTCCTCCATGTGTCAGTCATGACTGTCCTGGGGTTTGGGCTGCAGTTTAGTGCATGGGATAAATTCTATGTTGAGGTTCCCATGGCTTTTAATAATCAGGGGTTGGGGCATTTGTGTCCCATCCTCAGACTGTGTTAGGCTGCTGTTTTCCATCTCTTTTCTAATGTATACACTGTGCCAGTGCAGCAGATTCTGTTAAGGGAGAAAGTAGTTTCTACCTGCAGAGTTGTGCGTTCTTTTTGCCTTGGGAGGTGGAGATCCATATTACTGGGAACAGAAACAGCCTGCAAATGCCAGGCTCTAGTCATAGCTACCTAATTTTAATGCTCTGTATATGTTTACATGTGGAATCTTTCTGCTTAATAAGGACAAGGACAATTAAGTGCTTTAGCTGCTGGTCACTTCTGTCCTGAGAGGACTAAACACATCAAAAGTGTGCTGAAGAAATTTCTGTGGGGCAATTTACTTTGTAAACACGGTAAAACATATTGGAAACAAACATATAAATCTAGGGCTAGATTTTCAAAAAAGAAGCCAAAGTGTTGCAGGATGTGGTTTTTATATGGTTAACTTGGATCCAGAGTCCAGTATAATGAAGATCTATGCCAACTTTCTGCATACATCTCTGTTCAGAATTTTTCATATTATATAGTTAGACAGGTATTACTTTACCATCTTCATTTAAGATGTAAAATTCAGAGTATTATCCTAAAAAGCAGAAGTTTTAAACCCCTTTTCTCCCAATGGGACAGGGATTGATCTTTTCAAATGCTCTGTTTTCCCATCTACCAAAGGATTTAAGATCCTCCAAAGGCTTTTGGAGAAATGCTCAAATTCAAACCACTTTTCCCAAAGATAAGAACAAGCTTCATGAACTGAATTGGTTTTCCCTTGTATGCCTGCAGATGGCCAGGACCAGTTGCTTAGATCAAACTTTGCTAGTTGTCTTTTAGAGGGCTGCTGATCCTTACTGGGGATGGGTGAAGAAAAATACTTCCCACCTGTCTTGGTTTCAGACTAGGATAGAGTTAATTTATTCTCAGTAGCTGTTACAGTGCTGTGTTTTGGATTTGGAATGAGAATGGTGTTGATAACACACTGATGTTTTGCGTTTTTGTTAATTGTGTTTATGCTAAGTCAAGGACTTTTTTCTCTGCCAGTGAAGGAGGTGCACGAAAGAAAATGGGAAGAAGCATATATGAATGATATCTGAAGCATATTTGGTGATCTGGACTGACCAAAAGGATATTCTCCTCTACAGAATGTTATGCCTGGTATATTAACTGGGGCAAATTACTCTGAAGAGGGGCAAGTCTGGGTTAGGGAAGGGGATCTGGCTTTTGTCAGTGACTGGTGAGCAATTACATTGGGCATCACTTGTTTTTTTCCTTATTATTATATTATTTTTCCTATTACTTTTTTACTTTATTTTCAATTATTAAACTGTTCTTAATTCAACCTACAAGTTTTACTTTGATTCTCCTCCGTATTTCATCAGGTTGGCAGGGGAGAGAGGGGTTTGAATGCGTGGCTACATATTGTTTAATTTCCACTTGGGCTTTAACCACAACATCAGAGTCAGTAAAGATCAGGTTTGTGACCACATGAAGATCCTGAATATATGTAAGTCTCAGGAACCTGATGTCTTGAGAGAGTTGGCTGATGTAGTTGCCAAGCCACTTGCCATGATATTGAAGAAGTCATAGCAGTCAGAGGAAGTCCCAAACACTGGACCTATCTTTACAAAGCCTTGAAAGGTGGCCCTGGGAATGACTGACCTTCCAGCCTCCTGTCTGTGCCTGGGAAAACCATATAACAGATCCTCCTAGAAGCTGTGCTATCCTTTGAAGGACTGGGAGGTGATCTCAGACAGCCAACACATCTTCACCAAGTCCTTATTGATCAACCCAGTGGCCTTCCATGATGGGGTGGCCACATTAGTGGGCAAGGAAGGGCTACACATTTATCTGCACTTCTGTAAAGTCTTTGACAGTGTCCCCCACAAAATCCTTCTGTCTAAATTGGAGAGACATGGATTTGATGTGTGGACTGGTAGGTGGATGAGAAAGCAGTTGGACATCCAGAGGGTGGTAGTCAATGGCTCAGGGTCCTGATGGACATCAGTGACAAGTGATGTCTCTCAGGGGTCTGTACTGGGACCAGTGCTATTTGATATTTTCAATAATGACATCGACGAAGGAATCGAGTGCACCATCAGCAAATTACAGATGACACCAAGCTGAGTGGTGCTGTTGATACTTCTGAAGGATGGGATGCCATCCAGAGGGACCTGGACAAGATCTAGAAGTAGCCCTTGGGAATCTGATGCGGTTTAACAAAGCCAAGTACTAATGCTGCACCTGGGTAGGGACAACCCCTGGTATCAGCACAGGCTGGGCATGAACAGCCCCAGAGCAGCCCTGCCCAGAAGGACTTGGGGGTGCTGGTGGGTGAGAGGCTGGACATGCCCTGGCCATGGCACTCACAGCCCAGAGAGCCAAACGTGTCCTGGGCTGCATCCAGAGCCCTGTGGGCAGCAGGGGAGGGAGGGGATTCTGCCCCTCTGCTCTGCTCTGGTGACACCCACCTGGAGCTCTGCATCCAGAGCTGGGGTCCCAGCATGAAAAGGATATGGACTCGTTTGAACAAGTCCAGAGGAGGCCACCAAGATGATCAGAGGTCTGGAGAACCTCTCCTATGAGGAAAGGCTGAGATTATTGGGATTGTTCAGCATGGAGAAGAGAAGGCTCCAGAGTGACTGTGGAGATCCAGTGGCTTGACCTGGCTGGTGAGCCAACCATAGCCAGGATCAACCCAAGGCCCTAGAAAGCAACACCCTACGTTCAGGGACACCCTTTGTAGTTATGAAGAGTTAAAATTAGTTTGAAAGGGATCATATGGGTTATGTTACTAGTTCCAGTTGGTTAGATTGTTTCTAGAATGTTCCATGTATATATAAGTTGGGCTCACCCCTCATTTGAGGTCTTAGTGCTGGGCTGTATTCAGGAGCATTCCTTTTACTGTGGCAGAAGAATAAAAGACCCTTGGATTTTTCACCTAAGACCCATCACCTGCTTTTTCTTCTGCACTGACCACTCACAGTTATTATTTGCCTTTCCCCACGGGCATGGACAGAATGTGGAACAACACAACAGGTGACCTGATTGTGGCCATCCCCTGCTTGAAGACAGCCTGCAAGAAAGATAGAGAAGGATTCTTCACAGGAGCATGTAGTGACAGGACAAGAAGAAATGGCTTCCAACTCACAAGAGAGCAGGCTCAAATTAGATTTGAGAGAGAAATTGTTCACTGTGAGGGTGTTGAGGGTCTGGCACAGGTTGCACAGAGCAGCTGTGAATGCCCCATTCCTGAAAGTGTTCAAGGACAGGCTGGATGAGGCTCCAAGGAATCTGGTCTAGTGGAAGGTTCCTGAAGCTAGATGATGTTTAAGGTGCCTTCCAACCCAAGTAAATCTGTGGTTCTGTGATTATATGATTTGAATCATCTGTCCTTATCTGGATCTGAGAGAAACACAGAGTGAGCTGGCTGAGGACTACACAAGTGGTGGACCAGCAGACCTGCATCTTCCAGCTTGCTCATTCTTGTGTTTTCCTACTGCAAGGATAAATCAAAAAGGCTGGTGGCAGTCTAGTGTTAGGTATTCGAGTCCGGGAAGGCCCATCTTCTACAGATGGAGCTGCATGTGCTGTGTGGATAAACATGACTATTAGTCTGTTCTGACAGGAAGAGCTATGAGTCATATGAAATTTAGCTTTTTCAAACAGTTAGATTAATGTGCCATTAAAAACAATCTATTGGGAATAGAATTGGGTATATAAAGTGATTTTACAGCTAGAACAGGCAGACAGCAGATGTTATTGCTAATATCTGTCCTCTAGAAACCCCACCTGAAGAACGACTTTTTATTGCTGAAATCAGGATTGCTGAAGAAATCTGCATTTTTGTGAGGAAGGAAGATGTTTCTTTCAGTGCGTTTTTTTCAGAACTATGAAAAAAAGAAACACAGAAATACAACCATGATAAATTTTCTTTCTACTTCTAAGTTTAAATCTTCCTGCAGGGATTGTAATGTTTATGTCCTTTCTACTATTACCTAAATTAGGATGCAACAAGAGTGCTTATAGGTGAAAGGTATATTTTTTTCCACTGTGGAAGAAGGGCTGGGCAGCTTTTGTTAGCATCTGAGCTAAATGCAAAAAATAATTTAAAAAATAGTATTGATTATGTTTGCTGCCTAAGTGGCATTCATAATTTTTTGTCATCTGTTTTACAACTCCCTTTCTCCAGGCAAAAAAATTCTTTTTCCAAAGCTCTTTCAATTGCTCTTCAGTCTTTATAGTTCTTGTGTAGCCAGCTTGTGGGCAAATGCTGATATACCATGTTGTTTTTCAGCTTTGTTTGAAAGCTTGTCAGAAGACTGAATGGCCATTAATGTCTTAATTAGAGTGTAATTAGGACACCACACCTTAACCATGTTCTAAAGTGAGTTTGAGAGGTTTTAGTGTCTTTTTTATTTCCTTCTGTCTTTACACATTTATCAGCATTCTTTACTTCCCTTTAGTTCTCTGTTGGGGCAGACATTTTTACCATTTTTGTACTTGTAAATCATAAGAAACCTTTTTATCTATATGAACCGTCTTCGTATTTGTCAGTGTAACTAAAACTGAATTTGAACAAGTGATATCACTGCTGCATAACAACAGAATACATGAAATCTATCAGTTTGTCTGATCACATCTCTGCAAGCTCATGGCTACAGCTTTTTGTTCCTTTAGGAATTACTTGAGTGAGTGAAAGAAAGACAGGAACCTCTTGCCTTTCAAGTGCAATGCATTTGAGGAGATCTAAGGGTGACTCACTAAAGAAATGAACAGAAGTAATAAGAGAATCATTGAGCATTTTCCTTTTGAATCTCAGCCTATAAAAATCTTATTATTGTATTATAAACTGGTGGAGGAATACATCTGATCTGGGCAGGAGGACTCACAAGCTGCAGGTTGAGATCAAGATTGAAATGCAGACTGAACCAAGACAAGAGGCCATAAACTTCCAGCCTGTGGGATAACAACAGGCATGAAGATGGATGAGGCCAGCCAGGTGAGTGGACATGAAGGAGCTGGGAGTTGCTGACCTGTTGGATAAGCAAGGAGGTGAAGATGGGTGCTGCCAGCAAAGGAGGATGGACATGGAGAGGTGGGCAGGAGTCAAAGATTCAGGAGGAAGAGCAAGACTTGCCCTTGAGTAGATTGTGAGAGTATAAAAGCCACGGGGTCCTCCTCAGCGGCACCAGCTCCAGCTATGTCTGTGTTACTATGCTGTGAATAAATGTATATGGAATGCGACATCTGAGGCTCTGCCATGTAAAATGTGGGGTGGAGCCAGTGAGGAAATCTGGTTTGGGTGAGTGGGGTGTGCAGGAGTGAGCAGGGATCCCTCAGGGCACTGGAGCCAGTCTTGGTGGAGGGGCTTAGGTCCCACAGTGAAAATCTCTGACCTTGGAGTGAGGCTGCTAGGGGCTCAGAAACAGTCACACTGGTAAGTTTCCTTAGCAAATCATCATCTTCAGAGCTTTGCTCATGTTTCATCACTTTCGAGTTACTTTTTTCATATAACTAACTTTTCTTTGTTATGTGGGTAGCACAAATGAAGCTGTTTCAATAAAAAAGATCAGTGTGCTGGGTCTGCACAGACAGAAAGTACAAAAATCCTGGAATTTAATTTTAAAAAGCAAATTCCCCTGCATTTTTCCTTCAGCCTGTGAACAGCCTGAAATGTTTCCAAGCTGTTAAGTGAAATTTATATACAAAAAACAGGGAGGTTGGTCTTGATTTAGATTTTCCATATAAGTTTTCTTTCACAGATGAATGTGAAGGCAGCAGTTCTGTTAAAAAGAGGGAAAATTCTGATGTTTTGTACTTTGGTGATATAGATATTACAAAAATGATGATATGCTACTGTCATGGGTTGGCGCTGGTCGAATGCTAATGCACTCATGAGTGTAAGTTTTTTTAATAAACCACTGTGAGATGTGGTCAAAAACTCAAGAACAGAGCAGAGCAGGCCTAAAACTTGAAATAAAGAAAAGAAAATTTATTAACTTACATAGCAACAGACAATAGACACAAAAAAAGAAAACCCAAGCACCTAAAGGCAGGAAAAAGAAACTTCCCAAAACACTTCTTCTTCTCCCCCCAATTTCTATTTTTTCATGCTTTTAACAGTTGACACCAGTAACCTTACTTTTATCTACTTGCTTAAACCTTCCACAACCCTGGGTTCCCAATCCAAATCATCATCCTTTAAAAAAAAAAAGAAACAATCTTCAATCCACCTAAGGAGAGAGGAGTCTTTCTCACACCTCCGACGTCCCAGAGGGAACACAGGTCCATCCTCCCATGTTCTCATGTCACCCATGGCCCCACCCGGAAAATTTACCAGGGTGACACCCTCCTTTCTATGTCCAGTACTCTCACCACTGTCTATGGACTCAAAACCAGATAGGGCTTTTTTAAGGATGTTTAGCCAAGTACCAAAACCAGCCATTTTCTCACATCGGGACCAGCAGTCCCCCCCCAAATTCACCCTTGGGGCCGAGGGTCTCAGAAACAAGCCACAAAGTCTTTGGCTTCGAACCAGACAAACATCCACCTAAAATACAGTTTTATTTATATTCAGGAGAGTCAGGGTCTGTCTATGGCTACATTATGCAGGAAAAGTTCAACCTATAAGGCCACTCCTCTTCATCTCTGGCAATCGGGAGAGATTCTTTTTATTTTCTTTTACCATCATGGTCTCGGGCTGTCCTCTTTCTTCTAAAACTATCAACCATGAGAAATCAGTGTATGGAATAGTTTTCTTCTGTCTTAGAAAGAGTTAAAAGTCTTTGTTTCTCCGCAAGGCCACAGGCACAGGCACCAGCAGGCAGGCTCCACAGGCTCTGGCAACTCCTACACACCAGCTCGCAGCTCCGGCACCTTCTCCCTTGGGGAACGGGGGGAGACGGGCCGGGGAGCGGGGGGAGGACGGGACGGGGAGACGGAAAGCACCTCCAAAGTTTTCCAGTTCTCCACCCCTCCATCCTGGATGGGCTGACCCAGCTCCCGTCTCGTTCTCTCTTCTTCCCCCCACCGGGGCCCGGGCCTACCTGGCTCCCCTCCCCCGCCCAACGTGGGGCAGGGAAGGAGAGATGCATCTCCGCTGAAAGCAGAGCCGGGAAAGAGGAAGTGCCCCTAGGAGTCCTTGCTTTTAACACTTTGTGTCCTCAGAGGCGTGTCCAACTTTTCAGTGGTCACCAAAGATGCCAACATCCAAACCGGGCCACTGATTGGTTTGACCTCAGCTTCCTGAAAAACTCACTTCCCCTCAAACCATGACAGCTACCATGGACCTTACTGTCTACCTCTATTTGTGTGAGTGAGATATTGTATTTAATTTGCAGAATAGATTCTTTGGTAAATACAGTTTTTTCAGAACAATCATTAACCTAATTTATCTTTTCATCCAAGTAGGTCTCTCTTTTCATCCACGTGTCTCTGGTTACAAACTTTGAATAAATGAAAAGTCAAAAACATTTGTCCTGTTCTTCTTGATGGAAAGGTACTAACTAATTACCAAAAATACATCATGAGAGACTGCAATGAAGTGAGAAAATGATTTCACTAAATATAGTGAAATAAAATTTAATAATTATTAAATACTGAGTAAATTCTGACCTGTTCTTTGTAAGTTAATTAGTACCTGGTAAATAAGGACTCTATGCCTGTACACCTAATAAACTAAGTCTTTCACCCTTATAAAATCTTTGGCCTGTGTGCTAGTTATTAGACATGAGTGTTTTCTCTGTAAAAGCTAAAATGCACTCAGTGGGAAATTCAGCATTAACACATGACATGGAAAAACTTAAACACTTCTTTTGGTTCACTGAAACAGCGAGAAGCTGTTAAAATCTTTCACATAACCAAAAATTGAAATAGGGTGTCTATGTCGATGTCCTGAGCTGCTTTACCAGTTAGCTAGCTCTCTGACAAACATATAAGGAAGGTTTGATGGGTCTGAACCTCAGGCTGGAGCGTGATCGACGGTGTGGAAGAAAGAGTGGACTCTGCTTGGGTTTTACCTGGCTTTATTCCACCCAGGGAGCTGCCCATGTGCCAGAGCGAGCTCTGGGCCTCGGTTCTCACCTTAAGTACAGGGGACGTCCCCAAGGAAGGGAGAACTTAGAACCAATCGACGGGGAGGGAGCGCGTGACCCGGAACAGGGAAACTTAACAGTACAATGAAGTAAGGTGGTACCAGAGTACTTTGCCAAATCCTAGGACTTTTTCCCCAGAATCTTCCAGATCTTACAAGGTGGTTGACAAGCTCTATCACCAGGGAAAGACCATTGGGGGGTTTGGGGATGGGGGTGTAGGAACAAATCATTACAAACATATAACAAAACATACAGAACTTTAGAAAACCCAAAATGCACACCACTACATCTCCCTCTCGTCTTTTACTTAAAGTGGAATGTCTTGTAGTTGAGGAGAGGGATTTCCAGACTTGAAATATGAGACTGCGTCCCACTCATGGTCAGTGGACCATTCTTCCATTGGAAAGGGGAAGGGCCAGTATCTTTCAGGAGGTTGGATTTCATCTTCATCTACCTCCATTGAGATAAATTCTTCTGGCTCCTCTTCATCTTCAGAATCTGCAGGTATGGTGACTCCATTTATCACAGGGGGCAAAATGGCAATAAGAATTAACTTGTAAATCAATCTATGAATCATGAATCATCATTTAATGAAACAGAAGGCAACCAAAACTTAAAATGATAATAAACAAAATCAACACTTCAGCTTTAATCAAAAACCCAACCCACCCAGGGATTCCCCAGTCCAGTAACAAATCATTCAGCTAGTCTTCCAAATTCTTTTCAGCTTCGCTGACCATGTTTGAGATGTTTTGATGAATGTTCTCAGCTTCAGGAGGGAAGTTCACTTTTGGCAGCACTGTGGCTTGTCCACCTGCTGGTGTCTGGAAGCTGGCAGGCAGAAGCAGCTAGAGTATTTTGACAGCTGTGGGGATCTCCATTTTTGGGCAGGATATGGTCCGGGACTGCAAAGAGAACTTAAAATAGCAAAATATTAGAAGGTCAGTCAGGAAAGAGTAAGAAGAGAGAGTACTCTTCCCAGGAATTTCTTTGCTTTTTTTTTCTGCGCCAGGTAGCAAAAGAGACTTGTGATTCTTCCTGTCCAGAGACTTTTGGAACGTAGGCCCTCACCCACTTTGGTGGAATCCATCTCAGCCTGGTGGGGGTAGAGATGTAGGAGTGCCCTTGCCCCCACATCACCAGTTTGTGAGGACCCTCTGTTTATCCAGTCTTGGGGTCTTTAATGAGGACTGGTGGTTTTTCTTTCAGAGTCAGCTGCTGGCTTTTTCCAAACTGCCAAACGATTGGTGGGTTCAGTGTTTCGAATGAACAATTTAAAAAGTTCATGGTAAACAGAGCCTTGGCCAGTCGGATTGAAGGAGATTCAGTTTTCAAAACCTGCTGCTGCTGACTGAGGACTCTTTCCAGGTCTCGGTGGGTCCAGGTTGGCCTGTGGGGGAGTGTGGGATGCCTGTTTTATGCTCCACTCCCCATTGCTGCAAGAAGTCGCAGAACTCTTCAGACTTGTATGCAGACCCATTATCTGTTTTTAAAGCTTTTGGGATACCCATAAATGAGAAAGCCTGGACTAAGTGTATTATGGTGTTGCAGGATTTTTCCTTTGTGTGGGCAGAGGCAAAAACTGCACCAGAAAAGGTATCTACAGAGACATGCACGTACTTCTGTTTCCTGAACTGTGGGATGTGCGTGATGTCTGTTTGCCACACCTCGCAGCTGTTAAGGCCTCTGGGGTTGACTCCTGCGTTCAGAGTGGGGAGTGCATGTTGATGGCAAGAGAGACAGGTGGCCACGATTGCCTTGGCCTGTTCCCGGGTGAAATTAAATTGGCGAACTAGGCCTGGGGCATTTTGATGGAAAAGCTGATGGCCGATTTTAGCTTGCTTAAACACATTTGGCAGTGGGGCCATTTCTACAGGGGCAGCAAGAGCACCAGCCCTTCTGTTTCCCTCAGCAATGAACCCTGGCAAATCTGTGTGTGACCTTGTATGCATCACGTAAAAAGGTTGTTGTCGGAGGGAGACTAATTTTATAAGTTTTGAGAGCAGTTGGAAGAGGGCAGTGTTGGACACTTCTTGCAATACTGAATGCTCAGCTCTGGACACAACTCCTGCAACATGTCTAGAATCGGTGACTAAATTGAATGGTTCCGAGAACCTTTCAAATGCTCTGACAACAGTAGCCAACTCAGCAACGTGAGGGGATCCTTCTACATCAGCAACATCTGTCTCCCATTGCTGAGTTTGAGGGTCTTTCCAAGTCATAACTGACTTGTGGTACCGTCAGTGAAAACTGTCAAAGCTTTTAAAGGCTTCCAGCTCTGAACACTTCTAAGTTTCAATGTGAATTGGGTTTCCGAATTAAAAATTTTGTGGGCAGGCCGATGAACTGAAATTTGTCCTGAGTATGAATCCAGAGCAAACTGCAGTGCTTCATTTTCTTGAAGCAGGTGCTCCAACATTGCCTTTGTAATTTGGCCCAATTGTAGTTGAACTGGAATGTGAATGCATTCAAAATCACAGCCAGCTCATTCCCTGATTTGGGTTCTAGCTTTCCGAATCAGTTCAGCTACCAACTCCTATGGCTGTGTCATCCTTCTGGACCTTTGGTGGCTCAGGAATACCCACTCTATTATTAAGAGAGGATCTTTCCTTTCCTGGTCCTTCTTTGAGGTGTTTCTGTCTTTTTTTGTCCCACTGAAAAATCACCCCGTGTAAATGTGGCAACCTCCAGAGGATGATAAACTGAAAGTGCCGGTCAGGATTGCATCTGTTGGCTTGCCTGGTGGACATGTTTACCTGGACCTTTTCCAGTGCTTTTTTCTGCCTCCGGGGTGAGCACCCTAGGAGAACTCAGCTCCTCTCCCCCTTTTAACAAGGTGATTGACAAGGTCTGTCACCAGGGAGAGACCATCAAGGGGTTTGGGGATGGGGGTGTCTGAACAAACCATTATAAACATATAACAAAACATACAGAACTTTAGAAAACCCAAAATGCACACGACAACAGGCGTCCACATGTGGAATCTCATCACTGTTGAAAATGAAGACAGTATTTTGTCAAAGAAAGTTGATTTTTCTTTGGATAAATGAGCAGACGGGTAAGAGGCCAGACACAATTGGTGGCTTAGCTCTGAAGAAAAAGAAGAGAAAAAGGAACTGTGCTTGCTTTAAGTGCTACTTCAGTGAAGAATATCTGAGAGCTTTTCCCCATGCTGGTGACTTTGAGGGGGTGCTTACTGCCTGTTTTCTTACTAAAATATAGTGAATAATGTGATAGAGCTAAGTTTAAAGGCAGTAGCCATGCTGGTTGTATTTTTGTACCGCAGCAAGTAAAACGTTTAGACAAAATGGCTGAAGACCTTGTCTTAGCACTCGTGAAAGGTAAATGGAAAGCTTCCTATTGGCATTAGGTGAAATCTACAATATCTAATTTTTCAACATGCTGCACACCAAGCACGTTAAGAGTGAAAATGCTACACACTCCAGGGCAATTGCCTTAATCCACACTGAACAAACACTGAAGAGCCTTATTCCTCTGTATCTGATTTATATTCAATGCCCTTGTGATTAGTTCCTAATTCTTCTCTGACAGGGAAGAGGGAGTGGAAGCAAGTGTATCTTGCAAAGGGTGCACTTTGATTGCCAAGTGCTGGAGGTAAACCATGTGAATGCAAGTATTTACCTTCAGATGTCATAAAGAAAATTCTTATCACAGTTCAACACTTAAATTTAGTAAAGTAAACCTCACATGAACAGTGTACTCAGCAACAGGTCTGGCTTTTCTGGCTTTCTCAGTGAGGGAGTGTTTCTAGTTAACCATTTACAAAAACGTACACAAATATGCTTCATAAAGGCTAAAAACCTTAAGTAAAAACTGTAAAAGGTGAGTAACTAGTGAAGAATTGGATTAATGTACTTTTAGGAACTGCTATGAGCGATGAGCAATACTAATTTTGTCCACATAGCTGAAAATGCAATTTCATGCTAACATTTTCCATGTGACGGTTCAGAGAGCATTTAATCACCTCTTAATTAGTTTATGTTTATGGGAGACACAAGCATCAAAAAGTCACCCCAGGACATAGACAAAGCTGGGCTTTGAAGTTTTATTAGGCACTATTCCATTTAAATACATTTCGTCACACAGAGCTTCCAGACAAATGAGACTGTCATTTTTCTACTTAGATATCTCTAAGGCATGCCTCCAAAAACTTGTGCAAATATAGTTCTAAGCAGGGAAGAGAGACAAAGTACCTCCTTGGTATTTTCAAAGTATGGGGAAGGCAAGAAGCTGTCTACTATTATCAGAACTGTCCAAAAAATTGTATAATGGTAATATCCCTCATACCCTAATAAATATTAATCTTGGAATTTTGATCACTGAAGACAAGTACATATGTTTATGTCTAGATGGCAGTAGAACAGGAATTTTTTTTTTGTAATTTAGGTACCTACTGTGATAACAATGTCTTTTAATGCTTTTGTTAACCCAACCATTAGTTCTTTGTTTCTTTTCTCCTAATTTATTCCAATTCAAATGTAACATTTTCTATTTCCAGACGCTCCTGCCACCCACTCCCAGTGATGACAATCAACATTGCCTTTTTGAACTGTACCTAGTCAATGGACAAGATTCAGCAAACATATTGCTTATTATACTTATTTCAGCAATGAAGTCACAGTTCAAGAATAGAATATATTGTTGAGAGGCACAAGTTCTTGTTTTTTTGTAATAGACACATCCCCAGTGTTTAAAACAGGTCCTCAGAAGCAATGCCTGGACATGCATTGCTGGATGTTTGGGAATTGCCAGTGATTGCTCCCATAGGAACTGCACATGGCCTACTTGCTTCTGCTACCCCTTTGGACTGGATGTGAAACAGGGATACTAAACCTTGTGTCACTAACTTTCATCTTTTCTTGTCACTTAGTGGGCTTACCAGTATGTTGCAGTTTAGTAATCCCATTCCCCATATGAAATGGCTCGCCAAGCTGTGTGTCACAGGTGAGTTTTGTCTGTCTTCCTTGTGTTATGTTACTGCCTATATATAATTTATTCATTCTAGCCTTAAAATATTTTGTTAAAAAACCCCAAAAACCCCCAAACAGTAAGAACTCATTTGAAAACAGCTTTGCAGTTCAGTCAAGCTAAATTCCTTTTATTTTGATGAGGTTTTAGAGCAAATGTGGTAGTTTCGTTTTGTTTGTCTAGTATGAATAGTATAAAGAAAAATTTTGATGTATGAGTACTACCTCCATTTAATGCCTTGTATAAATTTCCTGTTTAGTATTTATTTTCCAATCTGGGTTTATCCTGTGCTTACCACTTTAAATCTTGTCATTCTGAAAGCTCACAATTATGCTTTTGGGCAAGTGATCTATTAATTCCTCTCTCAGATCAGGATCTTTGTTGGTGGTTGAAGCCTATCTAATGTTTCTAAAGCAGGCAATGTAGTCCCCTTTGCTCAGGGTTGGGGACTGGAAAAACAGCTGCGCTCCATTTTAAAGTTTTCTTGCACAGCTTTTTTATTTGAGTGTTTGTTTCTAAATCTTTCTAGTCTTCAAATTATTATAACAATCATGTAATAAATCTTTGAAAAGTACTTTGAGGCAAAACCCCCATATAAGTGGTAGGTAGGATTTTCAAGATGCTTTTATTCTCATTTTGCTTATTTATTCTCTTTCTGATGTCACCGTCTCTGGGAATCCACTTATAGTATCAAATTTGTACAGTAAGAATGAATAGGGGGGAAGGAAATGTATTCAAGGCCCCCTGGAAATGCTAGGAGGTGGCCTTCGTAATAAATGAAATGGGTGTAGTCATAGATTTGAAGAACAGAGGCCAAACTTCTTCCTAACCTGTTGCAAAACAAATGTTCATAAGACGATAGTTTTTGTCCCAGAATAACAAATATCCAATCAATGATTTAAACTACTTGTTCAACTAACGGAGTGCACACTGTACACACACATCAATTGTTGTAGCACTTGTAAACAATAACATCTTTTAGTGTCAGTTTGTAACTGCCGAATTCTGTTATGCCTTTGAGGTTGATGAAGGAACCGTCTGGTATTAGAGATTTCTTCTTGTATGCAGTTATAGACCACTTCATCTTGTTCAGCTGGGGTTAAGGACTGGATTTTCAGGATCATTCTTAGACTTCTTTTCTGAATAATTTCCAGGCCTTCATCTCTTTTTCAGTTTTGTCTTACAGGAACAGACCTATTATGCTGGCTATCAGACCTGCAGAGGTCTGTGAAGGTTTGGGGCAGAGCTGGTTCTCTTCAGAGTAGCCCTGGGGAGTGAGCAAGCGGCTGTGAAGGGCTGAGCTGCTGGCTGGATAAACCACAGCACTAGTGCACTCAGCTCCATGAGTTCTGCAAGCAGTGGGGTGACTGGCATGTGTATGCACTGACAAGAATAAGCAGTGTCACCAGGCCATGTGCATGGCCCACAGAACCTCCATGCTGTCATCAGATAAACAAGAAAGAGTGAGAGCTTGCTACTCAAAACATACCCTTTTTTCTCTTATCCAAATGCCATGCCAACCTTGCTACACTGCTCAGTGAGGTATGTTGGATATATTGGATACTGCTTTCAAATCATTAGAGTGCAGAAAGATTACAAGAATAATCAAATTTGCTTCCCAACAAAATTATCCTATATTAAGAAAAACAAAATTATTTCTGTCTCAGATACAAAGATATTAGTGCTAATGAAAACTCCAGGGCATCTTTTACTAATTTCATTACAGTCGACCTTGGAACATGGCAGTTTAGTTAATCTCTGTAGCACCATGTTGCATTCTTAACTTTTTTCTCCAGACAAATTTCTTTGAAGTGTTGTATTAGATCTATAGGTTTTAGGTACTCAGAACAAGACTAGAACATGGTAGGAGCTCAACATGACAGATGACTAAAAGCAAATAGGTATTTAAAATACCTACTCTCAAGTCCTCTTATGATACATTCCAGTCAAACATTCCCATTGTAAGTATAAATACACTTTAAAGATCTTGTAACTTTCCAAGTATGCTGATCTTATGCTCTTAGTTAATGTGGCCTACTCAATATGAAGAAATACTTATTCTCAGCCAGTCTTGCATAATGACTAAAACTATGTTGGGGGCTAGATTTCTTCCTTTTTTACTTACAGAGTTTTTCCCCATAAGTTGCTCAGAAACTAACTTCTGGGTACTTATGGGTACTTAAGAAAAAAAAAAAAAAGAAATGGCCGAAGTCAGGAGAGGAGAGTAAAATCTGGCTACACTTTTTTCATCTCTGAGAGTTTCTCTCTGGGGAGGGGGATATACTGAGAGATTTTTGGGCAGGTAAAGGACAGGGCCGGGAGCAGCTGCTCTCTCATGCTCAGCATTGGAAGAAGGAGGGTCAAGCTGTTGTTTACTGTGGAGAGAATTCACTGTCACCACCAAAGTCCAGTCCTAGGGACCTATTGCCATCTGCTCGTGTGTCTGGGAATCCTGAGCTCATTTTTCTTTCCTACCCTGCTGGAGCCGGGCTGCCACTGTCCCGCCCTCACCACTTCTCTGGCACTGCCCTGGGTCTTTGCTGCACTGTAGCCCCACACCCTCTGCCTTGCCTGGACATCCCCTCCAGCTACCACGGAACTGATACATCCCATCCACCAGCCCAGGATTTCTGCTTATTCCTGCTGTTTCGGCTTGGTGCTCCTCAGAGTCAGACTGCCCCAGGGTTTTGTGAAGCAAGGCCTCTTCTCTGTCCCTTCCTGTCTAGGCCAAGAAGGCCCTTACAAGGTTCCTGGTTCTGTTTTGTTGTTAATGCCATGGTTATTGTTGGGTTTTTGCCTTGTTACACATACTAGTGAAGAACTATTATTGCTACCGCTCATACCGTTCATATCCTTGCCTGAGAGCCCTTTGATTTCAAAATTATAATCATTGGGGGGGGTGTTAGGGTTTATGTTCTCCATTCCTAGGTTCCAAGGGAGGCTTCTGCCTTCCTTGGCAGACACCTGTCTTTCAAGCTAAGACAAACTGCTATAGTCAACAGACCTGCAGCATTTGTGCATGGCACAAAAGAAGAAAATACTCTTGAAGTAACAATATAATTTTGAAGTCATGTTTCTGAGAGGGAGATAAAGGGTTCCTCATGTCCTCTATGTCTATGGCCCATCAAAGACCATATTTCAACAAGAATTTCCAGTCTTGTAGTCCCTTTCTCTTGCTCTTTAGGGCTTTGCTTTTGGTTAATCTGTTTTGGTTTTGTTGTTTGAGTTTTTTTGTTTGTTTTCTGATGGCTATATTCTAACCTATGTTGCAACGATTTGGTCCCTATTTTGGAAGCCAAATAACATATTGACTAATTCCGTAATCCAGCATTTTGTGGTCATGCTTGAAAAATCAGTTGACCAGAGATAGGTGGTTGCTCTTTGAGGGATCTTTGCTGTGTGTTTTCATGTTCTATTTAAGCAGATGTCTTATGAGTGTCATCACCCCCACCTGTTTTGGAATAGTCTTTGGGGAAACAGAGCTATGCCTGTCATTTGGGTACTTCTGCTAGGAAGGTTTTTCCCCCTCTGATGTAACTGAGGTTTTTCAGTAATATTTTGCTGTTTGATAGGGCTTACTCACTTGTATTTACCAGCGGCTTCCCTGGTTTATTATTACAGCTGAAGAAAATAAATACTTTTACCTTGTCACTTCCGTTTTTTCATGTTTCCTAGATACCACTATTTTGTACTAGCCATTAATTTTCCCAACATCACATTTTCTAGAGCATCTTAATTGTTTTACTTGGTGAGCTCTTTCATTATAGCTGTTTTTCTGGCATTCTCTATGGTCAAGAATGCTGCATAAAAAAAATTCTTAGGCTACTCAGGGAACTCCCTTTACAGTATGGTTTACAAATTCAAGGATGTCTCTAATTACATGTGTATTCTTTAGAGCACTGGACCATCTGTACACTTCTTGCACTATTTAATATTTCCCTCAATAAATCTTATTAATACCTCATTCTGTGTCTGCATGTGTGAATGCAACATGAACAGTTTTTGAAAGAGTCCAATTCTTAATCATAATTAGAATTGGGTGGAATTCCTGAGTGTTTTCTCTTGTAAATTGTGGGTTTGGGGGGCAGGTCCTTTTGAGGACTGAAAGCTGATT
This sequence comes from Cyanoderma ruficeps, assembly GCA_008694505.1. Classification (NCBI taxonomy): domain Eukaryota; kingdom Metazoa; phylum Chordata; class Aves; order Passeriformes; family Timaliidae; genus Cyanoderma; species Cyanoderma ruficeps. Next base: position 47,870 of record VZDJ01000010.1, read on the forward strand.
GAGGTGTAGGAAGTAAAGGGTAAGGCTTTTCATAGTGGAAACCAAGTCCCTAGTCCTGGTGACAGACAGGTTTTATTCAGTGTTTTTGTCAATGGTCTGGAGAAATAAGCACACAGTGAAGATGGAGTTGCCCTCAAATTGTGTGAATTTTATTCTTTCTGAGTGTTTTTCCTTTTCTATTTTTCTTTTTTTTTTTTTT
>VZDJ01000010.1:49798-74258 GCA_008694505.1 Cyanoderma ruficeps
AAAAACAACCAGATCAAGACATAGGAAAATGTGGAGCTAAACAAATTTTGAGTCTAGTGAACAAGTCTGAAAAATTGTGTCTGCACCCTGTATATTTGAGGGCCAGGAGTAATTTGAAAGAAATATGGCACACCTGATTTTCTGGTGGCATTCTTTTAGGTTTTCTGTAAAAAAAGACTTTGTTAGTTTATGATATCATAGTTTCATTCATAATTAAATGGACATCATTAAAGGGACCACAGCTTGTTTAGCACAGTGCAGACTCTGGACTTTGTGGTGTCTACAAGCAGGTAGGAAATAAAAGCTCAGTTATTCAATTAATTATGAAATTATTGTGGTGGTGTTTTTGTGTTATGGCACCTGGTATTTCTGTTTCAAGCAATATAGATAATTCTGACAGATCAAATAATTATACTGCATATATTAAATTCAAAATTGAAAACTAATTACTTGTATAGGTATAAGAAATTGAATGCTCTGAAACTTTAAGTATATTAAAATTGATGATGTGAGCTGTATTTTAATTTACATCAACTTGAAAATCTTGAACTCACAGCAACATAAGTGATTAAAGGGAATATCTTAGATTTCTTACTTATCATTGAAAGATAAAACACATATTTTAAAGTCCAACCAGAACTTATAAAGACTAGGGTCATTCTCACAAATATATTTTCAATCTAATCCATGGTAAAGAAGGTCCAAGCACAGCTGGGGCCTTTAAGATTGCTGTTATTTACAGATAAATATTTTAGTACTGAATTTCAGTCTAGCTACATATTAATAACCATTTAAGAGAGGAAGTCAAGATAGACAGTAATGGTGAAAGTATAAGTGCCTTTAAGAAATTTAACACATCAGTTAATTTTGGCAACATAGGAGATGAAGCAAATAAACTGACTTGTCAGCCTCAAAATGATTTTAAAAGAAGAGTCTTGTTGTCATCCAGATTTATTTTTTGCAAATTCTAAATATTTTCTAAAACATTCCTGAGGCCACTCATTTATCAGGGACTGGACTTCACAAGCTTTTAAACACATAACTAGAGCTTCTTTTGTTGCATTGTCCTTTAGTCAGATATGCCTTAGCTGAATTAGAGAGCAGATGAGATAACTGTTTCTGTATGGACCAATTCCTCCTCTTGAATAAACAGATACAAATAGAACAAGAGAAGACACAAGGAGAGAGGGACAAGAAGAAGGATTATGCCCAGAAGAAAGAGTGAAATCAAACTGCAGTTGCCTGAAACAAAAGTCATGATTATGAGTCGCGTTTCTTTCCATTTGTATGTTTGCTGCTGCCACCCCTTTTGTAGAGGACCTTGCTCCTTTGTGTGCTCATCAGAATTGTCTCACAGCCCTCCCATCCCCTCTTACCTGCGAAGCAGAAAGAGAGATTATAGCCCAGAACCGCAGATAAATCTTGTTCTGAACATGAGGCTTCCTGCATTTTTTGGTCAGATTCCCAGTCGTGGAACCAGTTTTGCCTGGGGAGGAAGCACAAACTTTAAAGAGATTCTGCCAGTGGCAGTGTGTGTGAGAGTAATTTGCATAGGAAAAAGGAGAGAAGAAAAGCTCTTCCAGATTGACATTGTCTGAAAGGAAACAAGATTGGATGCTCTTAGTTCTCTCCACATTTTGAGCCAAGGCACAGTAAATGATGACAATTAAAAGGGCACTCTAGAACCAAAGTGCAGTATTTCTCACAGCCATGTGTTGCTTGTGGTCAACATATTCTGTGATGTACTGCTTAGAAATCACTGATGAGTCTTGAATTTCTATCACTCTGAGTGGCACCAGGACTTCCAGCAGCTAAAGCTCCTCAGAGGCCATGGAGATTAAAATCCCCTCTTCAGTTCTTAGAATCACAGTTGACTGCTCTACGTGCACATGATGTGTCATGCAGAAAAATAAATTAGCATCAACAGTCTCTCTGTGCTACTAGAGAATCAGAATAAAATAAATCCAGAAGGAGATTCCCAAAGCATTTGCAGGTGTTAACAGCACATATGTCGTATTTTTAAATTTATTTTGCACATTTCTTTTACTGCTAAGGTTTAACCAAACCTGATGAGTACTAAAAGGTTGGGCCATCTATTGAGGCTGTCCTCCAAACCCATCAGTTATTATACAGCTTTTGATTTTAATTATCTATTCTTCTGAGCTCTCCTTTATCTGTTCAACCTGAACTGCTAAATCAAAGCATACATGTAAATTAACTTCCTTTTCTGCCATCTACAAAAGAGATTAGATTGAGTGCTAAAGCAATGGTTTATATTTAAATGTCTGTTGCTTTTTAATGGCTTTAATTTGTGTTAGTTATGTTGCCATTTAAGAAATATTAACAAAGTAACAGAGAACAGTGTTAAATGCAAAGCATGCTTTGTAAATGTTATGATGCTTTAGTAATGATCCTATAAGTAAACTACAGCATGACAAATTATTTCCCTCTCTCTTAAGAAGTAGAGATCTGATGAAGACTGCACAAAAATATCAGCATAAAAAGAGTAAAGATGTCCTATGGTTTTCACAGAAGATAATCTCTTGTTTCATGGCTTGTCACAAAATACAATAAAGACATATTATTATTACAAATAACAAGTAGAATGTCTTATTGTTGGCTGGAATATTTATAGAATATTTGTAGAATTGTTGTCTAGAGGAAGTATGCAGGGCTTCTGGTAATAAATTTTTGTTCTTAGGTAAGAGCCAGGTGAAATATCTCAAAAGATAATCTGGTAATGGAACATCTCAGCAGACCTTTTGACCTTTGAATATGAGGATAGTCTGTTAAAGCAAATCTCTGAATTGTCTATATTCTAAACATTGAAGGGATTCTTTTCCCTAGGTTGTTACTGCGTGATTTGGACTCCAACCCAATCGCCAGATATTCTCCAGGTTTTTGGTTTCATTGGTGAGACATCCCAGCCTGATGAAGGTTGGCAGAGCTACTGCAGAGAGATCAGGTCTCAGAACTGTTCAAAGCCATTCCCTATGGCAACAACTTAGGAAGAGTAAGATTTTAGGAAGCCAGAACTTGTAGGGAAGTGTTGTAAATAACCTATGAGTATTAATTTGTGCCGGAGAAATAAAGGAATTACAGGCAGGAAAAGAGACATTTGTCGAAAGCCACAGGAGAGAGGGGCAGAGCTGGGGAGAAGGTTTGGAGCTATCAGCATTTGAATGAGTGAGGCTCAGCTGAACCAGCATGCTTGATGGTCGAAACATCTGCCCAGAGACAGAATTGACTCTGCAATGAACATCCCTTCTCTTTGCCTGAAAAAACCCACTCAGAACTTGAATATGACCTACAGCAAACACTCAGACACCATTTTGTTTCTTCTTAAGCCCACTCGGAAAAAATAAGAATCCTAAAAGGGGCCAATGAATACCAACACCTGAACAACTGGACAAAGGAAAACCCTGTCCCAGGGAAAATAAAGAGTATAAAAACTGGACCTTGGTATTGGGACTCTGGGGCGAATGAAGGGGAGACACGGTGCGGATCGATCTCACGTTTCACCCCCAATTCAATCAAATTTGTTCTTTATTGTGGCTTTGGTTTTTACCTGTTTCTGTACTCGCTGTAACGCGAAAATAAATTTTATTTTTTTAATCACAATTTGGCTCACCGTATTTATAACAGAAGGATCTGCCAATTCTAAGCCTTTCAACTGCATATTTATCCCAGGTAATTTTTAAACAAACCTTTTCAAAAGTTTACTACCTCTTTATCTGGGATATTTCTGTGTGTGCCACAAAAACACAATAAATACCTGATTACATTATAAAAATAGAATTAATGGGTATCAGGGTTCAGACACAGGCCTGATGGAAGTACTTTCAGAAGGATTCTTATTCTTTCCTAAATTAGTCAATCCAAATACTAATTATGCATATCAAAAGGATATTCCAGGAAATCTTCAATGAAATTGAAATCTGATTCAAAGCCAAGCTTTTGGAAAGATTTCAAAGCCAAGGAAGGGCTATAGTTACCTCTTCAGTGCTACCTTTATATCTAGCTTTTATGAACAAAACAGCAGAACCAACTTTTTTCATTGGGAGCAATTTCCAAACTGTCCTTCCAGACTGACTCTACCAGCAGAAGAGGGGGATGAAAACATCCAAAGATATTCAGACAATGATTTAGGGACTTTAAATGGTAACTACATTAGCTGCTAAGATTGTAATAGCATCACTTCTTCCACTAAAAATTTGCTCGAAAATGTTTTTCTAGATTTGCATCTCATTGTTGTTCTACCCCATCAAGCTTTTCTTAGGTGTCTTTTTTTTAATGTGTATCTGAAGTATGAGCCCACAAGTTGCTTCCTTTCTAGTTTGTCTTCTCATTTCAGCTAGCTCTATCTAGCTGTGAATGAAAAAACCTAAGAACAAATTAATTCCAGCAGATATGTCCACACTGCCTATCTGTCTTTCAGGGACTGGGCATTTCTTAAGTCTGTTACTAAGGGCTGTGCCACTTTTACAAGCTTTGGTTGGCAACTTGTGAATATGGCTGGTTTTCAGTTCACCCAGCTGTCAAGCTCTACTGTTGTGATGCAGCACAAGGATTGTTTTTTGTAAAAGCTCTGTTAAGTGAACGAGAGACCAAACCTGTGCTTGATCAGCTTAATGAGATAAAAGGACATTTTGGCTTAGTAGCGAAAGGCAGAGGAAATAACTGAAATTGATTACCCTGTTTATCACTGACTCAATTTGTTGGTTCCCTTGGCAACTGACACTGAAGTAGATGAAGTTACTAGTAGCCTGAAGGAGATCAACATATAAGATTCCTATCAGCCACATTAACTGTCTTCTGATGGTCAGAAGCGTAGAGAGAAAAGTGGAACTCTACTGGAGGGATTAGATCACTATCACTCCAAATGCAGCTAGTCTGACCTAATTATTTATTTGAATATTTTCTGAGAAGAAAATGGGTGAATGTGTTATACTACAACATCACTTTCATTTATTGTTTTGTTGACTGATCCAGATAGCAAGCAAAGTAGTTTAGTCAGTGTTTTATGTGAAAAACCTCTTAAGAAAAGAAATGCCATCTAGAGTTTCAGTGAGATGTGAAAGTGGGTTGTTTTATATATTACTTGTGTATTTGATGTAAAACTGCTGCATTTGAGTTTTGGTGTGATTCAATATTTGTTGTGAGAAGTGCCTGGAAAAACCTCTGGAATTCATAAATGGTGATCTATAAGACTAGAAATTTTTCCATAGGTCACAAATCCATTGGACAGGAGGAAATTCTGTACTGCCTGTAGCCACTGTACTGGCTATAGATTTCCAGCAAATACACAGATTTTCCACAGTCTTGGTGGCATATTTGGGTCTAGCTATCTCTCTTCCATGTATTTTTATTTTTGAATGCTCTCTCCTAAGCCTACAGAAGGGATGGCTAGGGGATTATATTGTTTGTTCTGCTCACAGGATACTGTTCAACAACTGTACCACAGCATTTCCTCAGAATTGTGTTTTCTCATGTGCTTTGCTTTATTGATGGATGTTTTCTCCTCTGTCTCAATCAAGCACTTTATTTGGGTCCTTCTTTTGATTTCTGAACAAACTGATTCACGAGGACCTGAGAGCTGGGATCTGAAGATTTTCACATCAGAATTCACAATTCTTTCTTTCTTTCAGATAGCTTTCATCAAAAACCAGAGGACAGTGAAGATTTTTAGGCCAGTTTTCAGACCCTTTTGGACAACTGGATTATGAAAACCAGAGAACTGAGGAGCCAGACCCTGTCTTTCAGTGTCTATGTCTGTACTTTGGGATCTGGGAAACCTTCCCAGTTTCCAGACCTGGACAATTTCCCTGAGCATGCTGATTCCCTGTAGGACAAAATCTGTGCTGTTTTCCATTCACACACGCACATATATGGACACTGTTTCTAAGGAGAAAATCTGGGCATGGAGACCAGCAGGGAGACCTAACATATTCTCACAATATATCTCATCTGGATTCCCTGGGATTGCCAAGAAGCCCACTTCGGACGCAATCTAGTCATATTTGGAGTTACTGGGGTTTGGCAGTTTTCTTTGAATTTGAAGTGAAGGCAACTATCTTTTAATTGGAATACTAAGAACAATAGCCTATTTATATATACATGTGTAAAGAAGCCTTCAGAAGTTTTACAGAGCAGGGAGTAATTATATGTGAAAGGTTTCTGTTTCAGAAAGTTTTAGAGCATTTCCAGTTAATATAGGTCAGGAGAACAGGATTCTTACACACTGAATAGAAAGCATTCAGCTTTCCATATGAAACATATACACTGTTGGCAGTAACATAGCTGCAACTGTAGTCATCTTTGGCAGACTCAGCTTTTACTTGTTGTGTAAAAATATTTTCTGTCCTATTCTGTTTCCTTCTGCTGTTGAATAAGGGTCTAAGAGTTTGTTGACTTCACAGCGCACTTTTCTGCCTACAGATTTTAAATCTGCTACCTAAGGACCTGGTTCTAACTAATAAAACTAGAATTTAAAAAAATCAATTTCAATTTTCTCTTTAGGTGCTTTTTTGTTGTTGTTTAAATTAATAAATTGCCTTGAAGCTTTTCTCCACCTTCAGTACTGAGTGCTTACATATTAACAGCTGCACACAGGGTAACCTTTTAAAATTGGTTTCTATTTAATTAAGCCATACACTAGAAACAAATCCTAATCCACTCAGTTGTAAATTGTCACAGTTGTGTTGTGTTCTTCCTTTTGCTGAAATCTGATTTGCTTGGTTTTCTGCCATAGGGTGTATATCTGTAATGAAACAAATTCAGAGGCTTAATGAGAAAGAAACAAAAAGACCCTAAAACCCTGTTTTGTCTGTTAGTCTGAGCTCACCAGAGAGATCAACAACATCAAGAGTTCTGTTCCCCGGTGGAGCTTACACACAAAGCACAGAGAACAGAGTCACAGGGACGCTTCCAAGTGAGCTGAGACACAGACTGAAACAGCTGAAACAATCCCATCTGGGAGCAATGTCCGAGCAGGCTGTCCAGAAGGTCAAAAAGGGGGAGGCCTCCTTGGCACTGGGATATCAGGGCTGCCTACCTGTTTTTCTTTTTAAGTTTTGTTCCATGGGTGTACGGAAAGAAAGAAAACAGACACAGAAAGGAAGTAATACAGTACTCTGTATGGTCACTTTCCCAGAAGAATCTCTTTTCCTTTTCTCTGTTGCTGTTTGAAACAGACCAAATATTTATGTGTATTAAATCTGTTCAGCCTCAATAGTGCTAATTGGGATTCCTCCCAGTTCCACCAACAAAGCAACAGCAGAAGTGATTCATACCATAAATACAATGATAGACTGGTCACAGTAAGTGGAAATAAGGTGAGGGCGTAATGCTGCTGCCTTCTTGAATATCATGGAAAAAAATTCTGCCCACTTGCCTGAGGGCAAGATTTGTTCTTCATTTCTGGAATGCTGCTTTTAAAGTTATTTTTCACTTGCCCACATCAGATAGGGAAATTTTATCATAAGTACTTTTGCCTCATATCTCATGCTGCATACAGGTTATTGAGCTTCCCAGCTATTGCTCTTTCCAGATCAGGAAAATAAAACAGATTTCCCTTCAGGGAGTCATTGTTTTCATGTAGCCTTATACAAAGCATGATGAAGTTAATGAGTCACTCTTCCTTTCTTCAAATAAGATAAAGCCTCTGCTGAGACAGAAATGGCCACCCTGTTAAGTCAAGAAAGATTTACAGAATTTAAATTAATTGAGATATTTGCTTTTAAGTGCATTTGTGTGATCCTGTAGTTTTAAACCCTAAGGATACACAGTTAGTATTGCAGCAGACAGTTTAGAAATTTAGCTTAATATGTGTATTGATATTATAATTTATGCTGACCGGCTTTCAAGGAGCTTCCTGCAATTTATTGTGGGACTAACACTCCAGCTCCAGGATGATGGATTGTGCAACCTCTGGATTTTAATTCCTCAGCACTTAAATTACTTATTTCTTCCTCTACTCTTTTTTCCTTTGTTCAGTTTATAAATCATTCTGTTACTTTAGATGATTGTTCTCCTGATTATTTATTTTTCCATGGGCTGCTTTATACAGATCTGTTTTATGAGAAGTGTGTTTGAAGTGTTTCATTGTGGGGGATTGTTGTTGTTGGTTTCTGGCTTTTTATTCAAATTGGTGTAATATGTATAGTATGGAATAACTTGTAAAAAAGATCCTAAAATCTTTCCAACTAGTTTCCTAGGAAAAAGAAGTGTAGTCAAGAGATTTGTGTGAAGCATGTGTCTATTATTTCCAGGATTTCACTGCAAAGTGTTTTAACAGAGAGGGAAATAATGATATGATTGCAAATACCAGGATTTTAACTGTAACTGTAACTTACTTTTCAAAAAACATTAAAGGGCAATAGGTTCCCCAGACTTCAGTATCAGGACTCTTTGTAGAGTGGCACATTTTATAAAGGGTCCATTTAATGGTAAAGTTTTGGTGATAGTAATTAATTTTTGCTGGTAGTGGCTACATTTCAATATCTCAATGTTTACAATCCCAGTTTTAGAGTATGTGTGTTTCAAAACAAATGGTATAGACTAGTAGTAAACTTTAAAGGACATTTAAGAAGTAGCTGCTAACAGTATCTAACCATTTCATGAAGGCTAGTGGCAGGAGTGTGAAGATGCTATTTCTTCACAAAACGTGTAGAAAACCTTTTGGTGCAGGTACAAAAATGCGTGTGTTGCTTTTACTGGAGGATCGGTAAGAAAAGTGTTGCTGTCTAATTGCCCCCTTTCATGCCTGTAGGATTTGCTTGTGTTTCCTGACTGGTCTACATTTCTCTCCTCCCTTTGCAAATAAGGAGATATGACAAGCAATATGAAAGTTTTTGTAATGAGCAGTTCATAGCATTCCTAGAAATAAATTGCTATTTTTCTTGGGTCGCCTACTTCCTCAGTCTGTTGAAAATCTCTGATTATGCACATGAGAACAAAAGAAATATGAATTATAAGACAAAAGTATTGGCTTAAATTGTGCATGAATAAGTTGAAAATCTTCACAAGACAAGAAGAAAGAAATGCCATTTAAATTAAAAGGATATACCAGCTAATACCAGGAGCTAACTGTTTTATTTCTCCAGGGATTTTTTTTGGCACATAAATCTAATCAAGTACATCAAATGAATAAATGTGACTTTATGTAAAGTTTGTGAACTATTTCTTTTTCACAAGTTACTGCCATTCAGGATAAATTTATGAGGAATCTCCATACTACAGTCCCATCTTTCTGAAAGGTCATTAAGAAATCCACTTCTAAAATGAAGAGGAGGTCTATATATTAACATAATCTTTAAAGCTCTTGAGCAAGAGGCTAACAAAGATCTTGTACAAATGAATGGTTATTTGCACTTTAGATAATTTTTCATTTCAGCTGAATGTCAGCAGGACATTTTTTATTCTGTTGCAGCCCCAGTACACAGGAGAACTCTCTGTGCAAGTTCAAAGGGACATCTCAGGTCTTTCTTGCCAGAGGGATTTGAGATTCTCTTCTTGCCTCTTGTTGTCAAAGTATCATTTTGTCTATCACTTCAGTTGCACAGAACTCAGTGCCATGGGGTGGATGAATCAAGATGCGCAAAACTGAGTTTCAAGGCCTCTGTTCCCTAATTTTTGCCTTTCTGAGCATTTCTAAATGTGTGCTTTAGTGTTCTTGGAAGGTTAGTTGTTTTCAGGGTGCCAGCTCAATAGTCTGAAACTGAGAGGCACGTTAGACTTAACTTTTTAAAATGCACATTTACACTTCTGTAGTTCCTGGGAGAATGATTATTTCTGGTTTTGTGAGCTTTGCTGCCTTCAAGTTATCCAAATACTTTTATTTTCAAGTGTGTTTGTTTCCTACAGAAAAAGCTTCAGGCATGGCTTCATAAAAATATGGTTATCTGATGATAACCATGCTTTGGTTATCATCATGGGAAGAACAAAATCTGTATTACTCTCTAGCTGGCAATTTTCACTGATATTTTGGACATTCTAATAGTTAAATGTCCTTTTTTTGGCACCCAAACCTGCCCCCAGCACTGGAGGTGAGGCCTCCCCAGCCCAGAGCAGAGGGGACAATCCCCTCCCTTGCCCAGCTGGCCGTGCTGTCCCTGATGCCCCCAGGGCAGGGTTGGCCCTCCTGGCTGCCAGGGCACTGCTGGCTCCTGTCTAACTTGCCATGGACTAGGACCCACACAGGTTACTTCTACATAACACCTCAACTTGATGTACAAAAATAATAGAGATTTATTTACTTTAGTATTAGATGGCTCCACATGTAAATATTTGGGGAAAAAAATTACAGTTCCCTCATTTAAAATGGCTGAATCTAAAACTAAATTAAATGTTCAGGTACATCTTCATCTTACAATGCTGTGCCACGTACTGTGGGCAATATGCTTAGGAACAAGGCTCCATTAATTTTCTTAGGCTGTTTTCATCTCATTCAGATATTTCAAGTATCTCTGTGTTGTGCAAAATCCTTGTTCTTATCTGTATTTTTTAATAAAAACTGTTGTTAATGAATTTTATAATCATATAATTATATAGTTTGGGTTGGAAAGAACTTGAGAAGGTAGTCTGGTCCAACCTCCCTGCCAATCAGCCCAGACATCTTCAACTAGACCAGATTGCTCAGAGCCCTGTCCAACCTGGTCTTGAATGTTTTCAGGAATGAGTCATTCACCACCTCTCTGGGCAACCTCTTCCAGTGTTTTACCATCCTGACTGTCAAAAAAATTCATCCTTATACCTAGCCTGAAACTGTCCTCTTTTAGTTTAAAACCTTTACCTCTTGTCCTATTGTTGCAGGCCCTATTTAAAGGTCTGTATCTACTTTGCTGTTAAAGCCTATTTGAAGAATTGAAAGGTTGAAATTGGGTCTGTTTTCAGACTATCATAATATGAGATGATTTTGTGCATGTCAGTAATAGCAGGCAGGTTGTTCTTGACACAAACTGGGATGTGAAAAAAACAAGTTGTAGGCCATGTCCTTCAGAGAATCAGATTGTACAAACAGGGTAGAGTATATAAATACTTAGTGAGAAACTTCAGAAGCATTGAACTGTCAGCTGTACAGGGGACTATGTGAACTTCTGAAACATTGCATACTCTTTGGTTATTAAATAATAAAATCTAATTATTAAGAAATATTGCCTCCATAACCAAAGCATCAAGTTGGTATAAATATTTTTAGCATGATTTTCAAAGTCTAGCCAAGAATAGAATTTGCATCTAAAAAATGTATGGCTATTTATCCATTCACTTACAGTTCAACACTGAGTAGCAGCACAAGGTGCTCACATCCAAGATTTTAATTGGTATCTGTAAATTACTAAGCCCAGGTATTTCTTCAGGGAATGAAGCCTTTCACCCCCTCATTCCTAATTAATTCCATCAGAATTTCAGGACATCATCAAGAATTTTTCTGCTGTATCTTACATTTTCTGTTTTCCTTAGTTTTTATCACAAAAAATTATGCAACCCTGAACCATAAGGGATTTCAAATACAGCAGAGTTAAATGAAAAAATCTCTAATATTGCAATATCAATATAACCATAGTGTCTTGTGATAGAGAGTTCCATAAAATTAGCTGGACAGCCTTCTGGAACCCTGTGTAGTTCTGGATACAATATATAACATTCTAAAATGTCCAATTTGACTTACAGATTTTTGGTAGGGTTTTTTTTGTTATTGTTGTTGTTTTGGATTTGGTCGTTGTTGGGGTTTTTTGTTTGGTTGTTTTTCTGGTTTTGTTTGGTTTTTGTTTGGTTGTTTGTTTTTTTTGGAGGGGTGCAGGGTGGGGGATATTTTTTGGGGTTTTCTTAGTTTGGTGGGGTTTTTTTTATTTTTAATTTTTTTTTATTATTAGATAGCATTATTTACATCTGTAATTGTTAAGCCCTCCTCATGGTCACCATGGTTAAATCCATGTTTGGAATGAAGCTATCCTTGGAGAGCCATGTTCTTCATAGCATGTGCTTTAAATGCTGGATCTCTCTGCCCATTGATGGTCATGGGAAGTGGGTGGGGACAATCCAAACCCCTGTGCATGTTAGAGGACTACAGCGTGATTTGCAGCCAGTCCTCTGATTACTGGAAACCTCTCCTCTGTTTGCTGAGGATGTGAGACCTGTTGTTACTGCAACAGTAGTGTAATGTTGCTGCAGCTGCAGGTGGTCCCAGGAGGCCATCCAAAGGTTTGCTGTAAATACAAGGTATATGTTGGGATTGGACAACTTGTTTTTTCCTCCTGAGTGTGACCTTGGTGTAGGCAATTCTCATGTCCTGGAGTGCCTGATGTCCTCTCCTGTGTGTGTGTTACTACTTTGACCACCCCTACTTCAGTCTTGACCCTGCTGCTGCCTTGGTTTCCTCATTCCTGGTGCCTGACCAATTTCCCTCACTGCTGTTGTACTTGGTTGTTCACTCTGCTCCTGTCACTTGCTTGCTAAAATCTATTTGTTTCCTAGTCCTGTTGGATACCCTCCTGTCCCTTGTATCTGTCCAGGTGTTTGTCTTTGGGTATGTCTTCCTCTTGATCTTGGCTGGCTAGCCATGTTGTCTAAAATGTCTCTTGGAGTTTTTCTGATTTCTCTTCTGCCTGATGAAAATACCTGTTTCCTGTCTCCACTGGTGAGAATGAGGAACCCTCTAAAGGATATTTTTTATCACTTCTTTTTTTAAATGTTCAGATGAATCTGTATTCTCTCAGCATTTCATAACAAAGATTATATCAGTTCTGATCTCTTGACTGACTCCACCTGCAGGACACAAGCTTTGATTAAGTTGTTATTTTCCCAAGAAAATGGCTTTTGTCAGGCCTGTAGTGAAGTAGAATTGATTACTTGAGAGAGGCCACCCAAACTTCTTTCATGGTGTTTCAGGATAAAGATATCTCAGACTAGTAATGATTCTGAAACAAGAAGAAGATGTGGCACTGATTAGAGGAAACTTGGATATGCCTCAAGCTCATAAAGGTCAGCTGATATGAAAAGGATGTCTTTGCAGCTGCAGATCTCTGTGAGTTTATTTTCATATTTATTTTAATGGGGATATGCTATTACAGTAGCTTTCATGTAAAGAATCAGTGACCATGATAAAAGTGATTCTATTAGCATAGTTTGGGCTCCTTTGAATGCCAGTTGGTTAAGAAATTTAATATTGACTAGTGTTCTATTGTAGCATTGAAGGTTTTCATCATTTCAGTCACATTAAATTGCTAATGAGATCCACCCTATCAATGAACAGGTGGGATCTGAAGCCTCATCATGAGAAGTTCTCACTTTGTACAAACAAGGTAACCTTAAATGAACTGGTATTTGTAAAGGATTACGAAAGTCAAAGTCTACTCTAACTGAAAATCTTTTTATCGACTATCTGATTATTCTTTTACTCTTTTGTTTGCTCAAGGCACCGAGTCAATGCCGGATACCTCTGACACAGTAGTAGAAGCAGAGAACATACTGTACTAATAAATAGTAATGTCTGAGTTTCAGACAGACCTGTGATGTTTCACATGAAAACAAAATCTACAGACAGGGAAAAATCTTCTTTGTAGTTTCAGGAGGGACTAAATAAATACTAATATTTTTTCACTTGTAAAGCTTGACATATATGATTGTATACAAACTTTGTTTGCTGTAGAAAATGGTGTGAAGCTTAAGCTTGTCCTTAATTTAAAGGAGTTAAATTTCAGGGAAAATAAATATGAGGGAGTTTCCTAGGCAGAAATACAACTCTTCATAAAGTTATGTCTGCTCTCTGAGGTAGTTTTACTCTGTATTTCTTAATTTCATTTTCTTTGTCTTGTAGAATTAAGAAAGGCAGCAATGCCAATGACAGTGAATTATCTATAGAGAACCATGATTCATTTTAGCAGCATTCAGATCAAGGGGTAGTGGCATGACAATAGCTGTAAAAAGCTGTTGGGACGCTCTGTTGCACCATCTCACCCAGCCTATTTTCCTCTGACACAGTCCAAAAGATATGAGAACCCATTATACCCTCTTCAAGTGTCAGGGCTTAGAATTTTGAACATGTACCGGAATGATAAATTATCCTCTGATGTGTGTTGCAAAGTACATGCTGGTGTGTTCCTCAGCTTCTTGTCAACTTTTTTCACTGAAGGGTAAGCAAGTTTAAATTACTTAATATTTTTCATTAGACAGTAAAACAATTTATCACAGGTAATGTGCCTGTTTGTGGAAACTTTATGTGCATCATCTCAAGACATTTCTTTCAGTATCATATTGGAAGACAAGGAGTGATCCTTCACGAAAAAGCTTCTGCTCAGAATGGATGCAAATTTATTCAGGGAATGGAGAGGCAGATCACATGTGCATAGCAAATTTAGACTTACTTTAATTGCAGTAAAACAAAGGTTCAGAAGTAAGATAGGCTTACCTTTTTTAGTTTATTGCAATATCATGTTACACAGACTAGAGCTGATATTTCCCAAAAGTTACCTCTTAGTGCTTTTTTTTTTGAGCATTTATATAATAAAGGCATATTTTGTTCCTCCTTTATAGATACAGTGCATTACTGCATTCCTCAAGATTGTAATGAAAAGTTAAAATTGATTCTTAAAGTATAGAATGTAAGTGGGAGTTATAGCTGGAATTGTGGATCTTTAAACTATAATAAACTGACTTGAAGCTGTAAGAAAATAAATATATCAAATTTTTTTGTTCTGGCACAATGAATTTACAATAAGGGTTTTCCATCTTCTACAACACAGTGTGTAGTAAATAAGTCATTTACAGTTTTCACACAAACAAAACTGCCAAACAAAACTTTAGTCTCATTTACCCAGACATCTCACACACAATTATAGAGTGGTTGGAAGTGACCTTAAAGGTCATCTCCCTCCAGCCTCCCTTCCCTGGGCAGGGACACCTTCCACTAGATCAGGCTGCTCAGGGCCACATTCAGCCTGGCCTTGAACACTTGCAGGGATGAGGCATCCACAAATTCTCCAAGAAACTTATTCCCATGCCTCACCACCCTCACAATACATAATATCTTTCTAAAATCAAATCTAAATCTACTATCTTTCTGCCTAAAATGGCTACCTCTCATCCCATCATTGCATTTCCTAATAGAGTGTTTCCCATCTTTTCTGAAGCTCCCTTTGGTACTGGAAGGTATTGTAAGATCTTCATGGAGCCTGCTCTTCTCCAGGCTGAACAGCCTCAACTCTTGCAGCCTGTTCTTGTAGGAAAGGAGATCCAGCCCTCTCTGATCATGGCCTCCTCTGGATTTGCTCCAACAGGTCCCTGTCCTTCCTGTGCTGGGACCCCAGCTCTGGATGCAGAGCTCCAGGTGGGTGTCACCAGAGCAGAGCAGAGGGGCAGAATCTCCTCCCTTCCCTGCTGCCCACGGAGCGCTGGATGCAGCCCAGGACACGTTTGGCTCTCTGGGCTGCAAGTGCCATGGCTAGATCATATTCAGTCATCGACCAAGATACCAGAATTTAAAAAGTTCTATTTGCTGTTCTACAAAGCCATTAAATATATATCAAACTATCACATTGTTGTCTCTATTAATGTTTTAATTAACCCCTTGAAAACCTGAGTTCATCAAATAGAGCAGAAAACACCTGGAGTAAAATAAGTATTATACAATTAGAAGTAAAATGCATTAGATTCTGGAAGATTTTGCCTCTAAAAGCTGAGTAAACACTTCCTCCATCCCAACTATTATGAAGATGTGTTTTGTATTTATTATGCTCTCACTGTATACCAGTTATGCATGGGTGGATTTTATTGTTTAGAGAGACATACATTGTAATGCTTACTTCAGGAACTCTAAGCTTTTAAATTGTTAATCTTTGCCACAGATCTGGGCTACTAGTCCTTACTTACATATATCTTCCCGAGTTTAACATGTAAGCAGCCTTTCTATTCATCTGACCCACCAATTTGTTTTTAGCCCTTTCTGTACAAGTGTTGACATACATGTGTTGAAAATCCACCCTGGCTATAAATACTGTTTTCAGACTTAAGAACAGCTTGTTTCATTCCCTTTGGCTCTGCTATAGAAACTATGTTTTTCTGATTGCTTCTCTTCAGCTGCCCTATTAAGTAGAACAAAAAGTTTTGAACACAAAATTAGAAAGGACAGCAACATTATTATGCTTTCTGTGGGGTTTACGGAATTCTATGTGGTCACCCGCATTTAATTTAAGTGTCTGTGAAAATGTTACTGATAAATAGTTTTGATGAAGCAATCTTCTTTAGAGATGAAAGATCCTGAGAGGAATGCAAGTTAACAAGATGTTCTAGTAAATTAAACCCAGTTTTTGAATCTAGTGTATAACTCCAAGACAAAAACATTTAAGTAGAAAAAAGGAGAAGAAACATAAGATTTCACTATTCCAAAAAATACTGAAATCTGAAATGTAGAGCTGGGGAACACCAAGTACAAGGAAAACTCTGAAAGTCCAATTTCTCTATTAGTAACTTCACAGGATTATGACTGATGGCAGCAGATGAATACAGAAAAATCTGGACAGAAACTGTTGTACTGTCTTAAGATTAATGTTTGAATGGGATAGAGCAGAAGAGGCTCAGCTACTATCACCTCTGATCTTTTAGATCAAAGCATTCAAGCAAGATCATATTATGAAAGCTTTTGTGTTGTGCTTCTTACTCCTCATATACTCACCCCTGCCATCTGAGACATAGCTTTAAAGGAATTTCAAAAAGCTGGTCAGAGACTAAAGTTGGTCATGGAAGAAGCCATAGTGGAGACAAATAAATCCTGATTTTTTTCCTCATATTCCAGATGATTTTGTGTATTTGAACTACCATTAATATTCCCAGCGGAGACACTGCCAGCAATGCAGCTGAGGCAACACAGTTGGAAAGCTGTTGTCACTGAACATTTACCCAAAAATGCAAGCAAATCATTGGAGTGTGCTAAACTTCACCTTGCCATGGGTTCACTGCTATCAGTAGCAGATACCTCGTTGACACTTAGCCTGGATATGTTCAATCACAGCTGTGAAGTTTTTCCTCTTTTCTCCTGCCCAACTTTTCCACCGGATATACTCACTAAACTTATGAATGCTGAGATGAGCTGGACTGGAACATCATGGCACCCTCTGTTCCCATACATCTATTTAAGACAGCACTTCATCCTTGCCCTTTTTCATCCCGCAGATCTTTGGAGCCTCATTTCAAGCATGCTTGTTTCTCCGTTGGGAAGTCTAACAGCTGGGTAAGAGCACAACCTGAGGAAGCCATCTTCAGTACTTTTTCACTTTTCCTATATGCGCCTGTGCTTCCAGGAATAGGAGCTGGGGCTGAAATTGCACTGGCTTGAAGAGTTGCCTGTGAAAAAACACCATAGCTGCTCTTGGTTGAAATGTCATCTTTCTTCTTTCATTGAGACTTCCTTTTTATCCACATGCTACTATATATTTCTCCAAGTACAAAAGAAAAACTTGCAGCATGACTCCCAAACACTAAATTTCTACTGTCTCTCAGATTCTGTCACTGATATTTCTTGTTCTTGTCCAGCTTGACAGTTTAATCACTTTACCTAATAACAAATAAAAATTTCAGAAAGTTAAGCTGCTGCCTAACACTCAAGGGCCAGACTTTTGGAAAAGATTTGTTCCTCTCCTTTTCCACATGGTCTTAGCTCTCACTCACTGCCACACTTAAAAGAATGGCAGAGTCAACATATTCCTGCTGTGGAAAGTGTCAGATGATTGCATAAGCTCTATTTGCTAACATAAATCTCAACTAATTTATGTATTCTGGCCTGCTTTGATTCCATGTGTTGTAACAAATAGACGTGCATTAAAAAGAATGCTATGGTTCATTCTAATATTTGGCTAGAACATGGAGATTGCTCTCCTTTGGGTCACTTTATCTTCATCTGAGTAAAAGTACATCAGAACTTACATCAATGATGCTGTTTTCTTTAGGACAAGGATACACAGCTTAAGAGGCAGGAAATGGAAATGACAGTAGCGAATGAGTTATGCCTCTTTTTAAAAAACTGTCTCAAGAGTTTTAAAAATGCAGTCATAAAGTATCACCTCAATCTTCAGATCAAAGAAATCTATGTTTGGAATTTGGAGAAAATATTCAAGACAAAATTTCCCACTTTGAAAGCTATCTACTAAACAGGAAATTCCAAATTATTTTACTGTTCTGCTTTTCTTCCAAATTTCTTATTTTCTCAATCATAACTGCAGATCTTGTTCATTACTGTGCTCCTAATTGGATATTTTCTGTCCCTGTGGGTTTTTTCCATTAAAATAACCCCAAAAAACCATAAGCTCCTAAATCTTTGATTGAGTAAGAAATTCCATTACTGAAAAGATGTACTCCAAATCTAAGTAATACCAGGACATGAAGCTTTGGTCATCCACCTCGCCCACCTGCCCCTGTAAATGTTTTACTTTTTAGATCCTGGTGCTTCTTTTAGTATATCTTTTATAAAGGCTGGGGGGAGGAAGAATCAAAGGTTTGCACTTGACTATTAGAAAATACTCAAAAATCATTTCCTTCTGACTTTAGAATTAGAAATAAGGGCAAAAACTGATGCACAGGAAGTTCCACCTGAACACGAGGAAGAACTTCATTACTGTATGGGTGGCCCCACACTGGAACAGGTTGCCCAGAGAAGTTGTGCAGTCTCCCTCACTGGAGATATTCCAGAGCCACCTGAATGCAATCCTGTGCCGTGAATTCTAGAATGGCTCTGCCTGAGGAGGGAGGTTCAATCAGGCGACCCACTGTGGGTCCTTCCAAAATTACACATTCTGTGTGAAACTTTAAGAATTTCAGGGGTCTGCTTGTTTCTTTTTCCCTACAGCAATATTATATACACATTATGAAACCACCAGTAAACAGGCAACTTTTTTTGTTTTTCTCCCAAGTGGATTCATACTTTGTAAGGAAGACCTGAACAGTTATCTTTTCTAATGAAATGGTGTTGGGAAATGTAGTTTTGGTATAATACAGCTCAGTCACTTAATCAGTCATGATTCTCCCACATGAAATGAATGCTTGTCAGTGTGACTATGCATCAACTTCTGAACTTCTAGCAGAGTGTTCTGATCCTGAACATGAAATGTCTGAGTTTGAAAGCATTAATGCCAGGTGTTCAATAATGTTCAAGAAGCTTTCTGAAAATTACCTTTTTCCACAAAATATTTTGGTTTGGATGAATGAATATTTCCAATGGAAACATGTTGCACCAAAAATAATTTGTTTCTTATTAGCCATATGCATCCGAAATTTCCAAAACTAGGAGCTTGAAAACTCCTATGTTGAACCTCTGAAGATCTTAAGAAACTTAGTGCATCTGGGATTAATTTAATTTTCTTTCGTGCATGTGGTTCAGATTATTCTGTTATCAAAAGAACGCTTATTAGCACAAAAGCAAATCATAAGATTCTCATCTTATGAAACATAATATTCACAGAATCACAGAATAGGTCAGGTTGGAGGGAGCCACAGCGAGTCATTTGATCCAACCTCCCTTGATCACCCTTGTCACCCTCCACTGGACCTTTTCCAGGAGTTCCATGTCTCTGTTGTGCTTGATGAGCCCGGAACTGGACACAGACTCCAGACAAGACATCACCTGGAGTGAGTAGAGGAACAGAATTGTTACAGGTTTTGTGAAAATCTGTGTAACGCACTAGTATCATGCAATTGCACTAGTCTCATGCAATTTGAGATCAAGAAAACTGCTCTCCATTTTTCTCCTCATTGCTCTGTGTTCATTGGAGGAACAGGGCAACATGGAGCAGGGGTCTGGGGGCTGCAGGTGAACCAGAAGAGACCTGAAGGTCAGACCTAGTCCAGGAGCAAAATCAATAGAGGGTTACTGGGGTAGTAACCCCTACAACTGCAGTAGACCACAGTGTGTACAGGAATTATCTGGTGAGAAGACAGGTGAAGCTGATTTGGAGCTTGGAGGGGAGAATGAGTAACAAGGAGCTCTAGAGAAAAAAGGCTAGAAGAAAGAAAGGAAGCATCCTCCCAATGGCTAGAATAACATCTAAATTTTCATAATATTCATAGCAGTCATAGAATCATAGAATGTTAAGGATCAGAAGAAATCTTAAAGATCATCAATCCCCCTGCCATGTGCAGGGACACCTGCCACTTGATCAAGTGGCTTCAGGCCTTATCTAACCTGGCCTTGAACACTTCCTGGGCTGGGTTATCCACAGTCTCACAAGGCAAACTGATCCCATGTCCCAGCGTCCTGACATTAAAGGATTTATTCCTTATATCTAACCTAAATTTCCCCCCTTTCAGTTTGTTCCCACTACTCCTTGTCCTGTCTCTACCGTTCATGTCAAAGAGTCCCTCGCCACCTTCCCTGTAGGCTCCTTCAGATACTGGCAGGTTGCCATGACGTCTCCACACAGTCTTCTCCAGGCTGAACAGCCACAACTTTCTCAGCCTGTCTTTTTAGGGGAGGTGCTCCTGTCCTCTTATCAGCTTTGTGGGACTTGCTCCAGCTGTTTCATGTCCCTCTTAAGTTGGAGACAGCTGGGCTGGACACAGTGCTCCTGATGGGGTCTCACCACAGCAGAGCAGAAAATACTGAGAATTCATATCTAAGAATAATATTGTGTTTTAGTGAAGTTACTGATTTGTTTGAGACAGAGAAAAATAGAGAGAAAAAATATGCTCTAGGGGAAGTTTAAATATAACAAACAAACCAAAATACTAAATGTAATATGCAAACCTCATGTTTTCCATATCTCACTCTTCTGAGGAGGTGTGTGTTCTTTATTTTGCTACATTTTTTTTGACCTGCAATTTTTAAATTGGGAAGTAGGCAGTAAACATTTTATTCTTATGTTATGCGTTAGATAAATATAATAATAAATTATTTAATTCCCGAGTGTGACTAATATCCTATGATTATTAAGATGTCTATCCTGTCAGCCAGTGATGGTTGTATAACCACATCCAAATATTTTTGCCTTGGTAAAGCCCAGACACTACTAAGAATATTAGAAGAAAATAAAACAGAATAGATTCAGTCTGTCACCTGCCAGTTTCACTCTTCTGCCTAATATATGGATATCATATTGTTCCATTGGCTGTCCATATTTTTCATGGAATAATATTGCTATTACTGTGGAGATTATTTTAAGAATGACAGAAATAAACTCGTCTCTCTACATTTTAAAGAGATTTTTAGGCTGTTTAGAGTTTTGCTTTGGAAGGAATGCATGTTTACTGTAATGATCTAAACACCACAGAGTGGCAAATGTTATTAGGATTTTCTCCCCAAATCCCCAAGCAGAGTGTACCAAAACACAATAATTCTGAAAATTAGTAAAGTACTCTGCCATCTAAAGGAGTGATTTAATTGGGAACTCTTGGATATATTTACAGATGCAGTCTGACCCCAACCTCTAAGTTTACATAGCTAGGATATTCTAAGCTGCCTGTGTTCTACATGGCTTCTGTGAGAATAGAGCTGCCTTCTCTTCCTGGCTTCTGCTGACTTGTGTGGGTGACCTTATCTGCAGAAAATATTTCCTGTTTTAAGACATGACCAAATAACAGAATTCTGGTCCAGAGAACACTTTGTTGAATAAGTGAATAAGATATCAGTTCTTTAATAGTATTAATTTAATAGTATTAAAAAAGAATGCTGCCTTTCTAACTGTATTAGTTCTAGACACATGTAGGCATATCATGTGAAGTGTGTGCTTCATTTTAGTGGCTGCTGTTCAAACATATGTTGAGAGGGTTCCTGCTCCCAGGATCCTTAGCCAAAACAGAGAAGGAAAACATGATGAAAGAATCATTGAAATCAGTGTTTGAAAGGAAACTAAATCCCAGTATTCTTTTGTTTACAGAAGAAGGCATGATTTGCCAAACCACAGAATTTCTGTCTTCACCATAAGTTTCAACTTCATATAATTTATAATTGTCAGTAGTTGGTTTAAAAAATATTATATGTGAAGTTGTTGAAAAACTGCATATTTTCCTTATCAGTAAGGCATTAAATTGTAATATTTGAACAAAAAATGTGAACAGGCTGTTATTTTAAGAATGATTAGATATTTCTGTTCTATATTTCATCTGTCATGTAATTGAAAATGTAAATTTGAAATGCCTTCATTCATTAAAATAGTTTTTAATGTTTGATAGACTTACGAAGCAGGCATTTGGAATTTCATCAAATCCATGATGTTAGATTTAATACATGCCTCTCAAGCTGGGAATGTAGTATTTCAGCAAAATACTTATAGATCCAGAATATACCTGTGTGGACTTTTTCTAAAAAAAATCACATTGTTCAACTTTTTACTAAGAAAGATCAAAACTGAAAGTGAATTCACTAGTGGACAGTAGGAAAAAGAACTTCAAAGTCCAGGTGATAAATAAGTCCCTAAACAAATTCCTTGAACTAATCTTTTCTCAACTTTAAAAGAATTAGTTTGAAGTACCATGAGCTGTATGGCACACAGACTCCAATTCATAATTGTATCATAATACACTGAATACAGTCAAACACTGCTCGGTGTCTCTTCTCCATGACCACTTCAATCTGAAGAAAAACACTCAACATCTCTAAAAGTTACTCCAGCCCCTGAGCAGGAGAGGGTTGCACATTCTTCCCAAGAAAACTATTTGGCTTTGCCTGAAGAGGTCTAAAACAATTGGTAGATGAAACTGAATGGTAGATAGATATCAATGTGACTTGCTTTTCCAATGATATGTTTTTCAGGTGGCAGAGGCATGAAGGGGGTCTTCATTTCCCATTGAAACGATGTATAATTTACATGGAAAATGGCTGAATAAAAAGCATAAGCAGAGCTTCAAGCACGTATCTGTAACCAGTGCCAAGATCTCATTATCTTCTCCATGGAAAAGATTAGGTTGAGTATATTGTCAATACAGTGTTCTATAAGAGCTTCTAATCAACTGCTGTGTGTTTATGCTGGAGAATTCATATTGAACAGGACCACTTCGTGCTTGAGTACAGGGCATGGCAGCCAGAACCACTTGTAGGCCATGGAAAATTCCATCACTTGCCCCTGTTCCTTGAAAATTGGTGGCTTGGTGGAAATTGCCTTGATGCCTAAGAAGGAGCACAGTCACTGCCTTTGTCTGATAGCTGTAGGATCACAAATTAATGTGTGTCCTTGTTCTTTTTATTGTCACAAGACTCAGAAGAAAAGTGTTCGGAAATGCAATACATTGTGAGGCCTGGTGGATAGCACTGCTGATAAATAGAAGGGTGATCCCAAAAACTTGATCTGGGTTGTTGAATGACATGAAATATAGAGGGGGTCAAAAATTTAAATTCTGTTCCTTGTCTCTCAAGAGAGAAAAACAGAAATTGTGATTTCATTTGCTCTGTAAATTCATTACATTTTACCTGTGAAAAAAGGATCATCGTTAGTAGAGATCTGCACATCAGCTTTTGATTTGGAAATAACAACTCAATACCTTTGCTGAAAGGTTGGGGAAAAAACACATCTTTTATATTAGATGACTAGGACAGGGAAATAAAAATAATAATAAGGCGCTGTAACTGGTCATACAAATAAATGGATGAGATCAAGATCTTAACTGGGGATGATTAATTCATGTCATTTCAAACTAAGCATAAATGGAATGAGTGATGAGGTTAACACTTCCACAAAACCAACAAAATGTTTCACCTTATCCTAGCAACTCTAACTAACTTTCTGGGTGTATTGTGCTATCTTAGCTGGTCTGACACCATCTATGTCAGCTGTCACTTTCATATGTGAAATATATGTATATGTAGTATTTCAGCCTTTTGCTTTTGCAGGAACATCCACACACCATTTTGTGCAGGGTTCTTACCATGCTTTTTTTCAACAGTCAAATACATCCTAGCCAAATTTTTAAAGGTTTGTTTATACTTTATTTAACCTGATTTTTTTGCTTAATTCTGTGTGTCAGTATTTGGGTTCTTTGCTTTAAAGTTCTACCTCGTGTGGCAGACTACCTTTGATGCTCTGCAGGCCGGAACTCAGAATGAAAAATTCTTTCTAAAGTATTCTCTTTCTTCCTTTATTTCTTCCTTATTTAGCACAGAAAATGACCTATAAAGGGTAAAATATCAAATAAAGTGGAAATCCAGAGTTACAGGGCAGATTCCTGGCATTTTGTCAGGGCAGGGATGGTAGCTCAAATGACAACAAATTAACACTAAAAGTAATATGAGAATTTGAACTTTAATTTCTTAATTTCTCATTCCTACCTCAACATTTTAGAGAAATAGCATTTCTCCAAAGATGTCTTCTCATTGTGCCTCTGAGATATCTTGTTTTCATATTCTCTTCAAAAAAACCTTAAGATTTTTCTAAGATGACTTTTTTCCTTCCCAACTGTAACCCATTAGTGATGAGCAAGCCAAATTTCTTGAGATACTATGTTCAATTTTTAAAATATATATATATATATATATATATATCTTGGA
>VZDJ01000010.1:75774-108878 GCA_008694505.1 Cyanoderma ruficeps
TCAGAGGTTTGGAGGAACTGAGTCCTTGGCTGAGGCGTGATTGAGGCTTGAGTAAAGAGCGGCTCCCCACATGGTTTTGAGATGGTTTATTTCTCCAGGTATCTCTCCAGAGCAGGTGGGAGGCGGAGAGGGCCTAGAGGCCACGTGGAAAGAGGGCGAAAATCTCCTGTCCCCAGGTTATGTACCCAGGGGGCAGGCCTCCAGACAGGAAGGTCAGGAACCACTGGCCAATACAGTATTATAAAGACAATAGGTGTAGGTGACACCTAATCACCTTGGCAAATCAGGGGTTCCATGCCTAAAGTCTTTTGACTCCAACAGGGTGATTGACAGCAGGGTCAAGGTGATACCATTACAGGGTTTAGGAGAGAGGGGGGGGGAATTGGGACAAACAGGAACAAACCACTACAAACATGCAAGCAATTGGAAAAACCCGAATTTTGCACCACTACAGTATATGTATAAGATTGAGAAATACTTTATGCTTAAGGACAAGGGCTCCTAATTTCTGATGTCTGAAGAGTTTTCTTCATGTTTATGTCATGGTGTTTATTCATTTGTGTAGATTTGAGAAATCTGAGGCTAATAGAACACAAATACTAGCTTTGGGGCAAGGCATTTGTTAGTGTGTGTGTTTCTTTTGTGTTTGCTTGTCATGATTTTTTTTCCCTTTTGTTTCTTACAACTCAGGAATCACTAAGAATGTAATCCCTTATATAAACATTCAGTAATATCAAAACATAGAATCCCAAAACAATATTGCAGCCTATCTATAGGCAACCCAAGTTTCTTAAATATTAAGCAAGTGCAGATCCTTCAAGAGAAATCCAGAATGCATAGCACAATGTAACCAGTTCTGAGACCTTTTTCTCCCTCCTTGTAATCGAGCCGGAACAACTGGCAGTGTAACAGCTGCCTATACATGTTTCAAAACTGTGAAGAACTAGGCTAAAATTTATTTCAGTTAATCACAGTTTTGTCATTGACTTACAAGGTTTCTGGACTTCATTCCAAGAAAAGTTAACAGTTCAATCCATATTTATGTATTAACAAGAATCAGAAAACCATTCAGACTATTAAGAAAAACAATCAGAACTTCTAATAGTGAATATCAAAACAAACTGTGATATTCCCATTGCTGAGAGTGAAACGATCAACAAACATTATTTGCAGGAGGCAAGGAGGAAAACAAAAAAAAATATTCATAAGAAATGTTGTTACAGACCTAATTCTGCCTCCCTTCAATTTATTATTGTAGTGTCCTTGCAATGCTGTAGAACTGCATTTCATTACAGTTATATAACAACGGATCTTTCAATTTACAAGGTAACTGTTACAGATTTTTCAGTGGTAAACTACAGACATACCCTCTTTTTATTTCATGGGAAAATACAAGTGTTAACACAGAGATATGGAAGAGGAGCTGCAATTAAATAGTACTTGGTAATACAAATTACCAAGATTTTATTTTTGGACCAAAACTTTAAGTCCCTTTTTTCTCAGATGGAAAGAAACTTTCACAAGAAATACTGTTTAGTACATATTAAAAGCAAGTTGACTGAAACGAGGTACTCCAAATCAGGTTGTCTCAGGTTAGGTGTGAATGGGATAAGAATTTTTCTGTCTGAGCTCTGGGCAAATTGCAGGTCTATTTAAAGACTGCCAGTCTGCAATAACTTTCCTAGGTGGGTGGATGTTAAAATCCTTCTGTAGCTCTATTACTCTGTGTTAATATGCATATTTCAAATTACTAGAATTTACATATCAAGTGAAACCCCTAGTCCCAGTAATAAATAAATAATTTAAACCCAAGGTTGTTTGAAACATGTAGTGCTTAGAAAAAAAACAATACACACAATGCATACACTTAGAAGAAATTTTTGGAGAGGAATAATCAAAGTCAGGGAAGCAGTAATAAAACGTGACAAAAAGCAAATGACATATATCACTGCAGATTGTCTTAATATCTTTCTTCTATAATTTTCTAGGCAAAACAAACACAATAAACTTCAGAAGGCTCTTACCTCCCCACTGTGCAGCTGGCAATAACAGTACAAGCATCTCCTTGCCAGAAGGCACACATGGTCCCAATGGTGATGGGTTGCAAACCAGAAGATATGAATATCCTCAGTAGTAGGACATACATCTGAGGAGAACAAAGGGCATATTTCATGCTATGACAAAGGCTAAAAAGTTTACGCTGCTTTTCAGCATTCAGACAAAGAAATGGGGAGATAGGAACCAAGGTGGTATGCAGAAATCTTTACAATAGGAAGCAGAAGGAAGGGAAACGAGATTCCAAGAAAGAGGAGGTAAGTAACATCAGATTGAAAATACAGTGATATCAGAAAGTACAGTATCTTCGTGTCTAAAAGGTGAATGGATATATCACATAGCATGGTATGTGGTCTGATAATCTGGTATTTGGTTCTTATAATGGCCCACTCTTTTATTTAATTAGTGTATTCTGGGTTTATTGTTTTATGATTGCAAACACAATGAGTTTACCTGCTTCTACAGTCAAGGTTCTAGAGAACTTCTGAGAAGTCATGGTGAAAAAGTTAAATTCCTTTAGTTTTATTCTCTGCTGTGCTGGATGTTTCTGTAGACTTCAGCAGATATCCTGGAACTCTTCTATTTAGTATTCATGAGGCTTGAGAAGTGTAGATTTTAAGCCTTTATTGTTCCTTTTTCCCTTTTTATTGTTTAGCTGTATTTCTAAGGAAGATTCAGCTTGTCACTATAAGGTGAATTTTCCTTTCTTTTTGTTACAGCTTCCACAACCTTTCTTCAGGCATGTTTACAGAAGATCTCTTCTTGTATTAATTTACTGGTAATTTTCATCCTGATCATTCACATTCCTTTCACTGCAAGGCAGTCCCTTTTCCTCCCACAGATTAAATGAGTAGGTGCATCTGCATCGTCTTTGGGCTGCATTGGTCTTCGTAGCCCACAGAAAGTTCTGACCACTTTCCTGAAATGTGAGATAGTCCTTTGCACTTCTTGCATCTTTCTTCAAATACCAATCATCCTTCTGTATCTTTTTCTTATTTTTGGCCAACTAGCATGTGGTTCCATGTACTGATTTCAGATGCAGTGATTTCTTTGGACCTTTACATATGTACACATTTCCATGGTTTTTCTGCCCTGTCAATTACTGATTTTTTCCCAGTAGAATGATGTGATTAATTTTTCCACCCTCCATGTGTTTTAGTAGTTAATAAAGTGAGGTATGATATACGTCAGTTTGCCACCCATCCCCAGGCTGAGATCCAATGCCCTCCCGCTGATCACTGACATGGAGGGTGACACATTCTCATCTTCCCTTCCTGTCCTTCCTAAAGAGTCTGTATCCACCCCTTCCAACACTCCAGTCATAGGAGCTATTCCATCACATCTCCATGAAGTTTATAAGATCATAGCCCTGTTAAGATCATCTGATAAGATCATCGGCCTGGTAGACCACTCTTGTTTATTTCCCATGCCAAGTGCATTCCCATGGAAACTGCTCTTGATGAAGCCACCTTACTGTCTGGAGTGTCTGGAATTACTTTGTGCTATTCTCCTGCTGACCTGTGATCCTTCTCCAGGCTCTGGGTTTCTCTTGTTGATCCTGATATGAAAATGGAAAGTGATAGGAGTGGAACAGACTGAGTGTCCCCTTCCCTTGCAAGTATAGTTTTAAGCCCTCTACATCAGTTAACCAAGCCTGTGACTGAAGATGCTCTTCCCCTTCTCAAATAGTTGGACCTCCACCAGCCTTGGAACAGAGATTATGGAAAAGCTACTTAAAGGTTATACATGCAAATATACCTGATTGGAATTATTAGTCCTTTTGCAAAATCTTTGTGACTCCAGCACCACTTTTCTCAGAGTTTGTTGTTTTTGCCTCTTTGTGGTTTAAACCCTACAGGAATAAATTCCCTCTCTACTTGTGCATTTCTGCAGTGCTAGCTATGCTGAGATCCCAGTTTCAGATACATGTGTTCTGGGCTCTGTTTTTATATTAAAAAAATAATCAAGCAGCTGTGTTTGTATAAATGAAGATATACTTTCCGTAGCACAAGCCATGTATACTTGCCGTACATCAACTATTAGAAGAGAGCCTCTTTGAGAAGAAAAACATCCATATGCTATACAAAAGAACAGGGGTTTAAAGTACATATTAAAAAACGTCCATTCATTTTCAGCTTTCAACTGGTCAATTGCATAGATCAAAACAAGCGAAAAGTGAAGTACCTTGAAAACATTAGCTATGAGTTTAAATGTTTCTTTTTTTATTACCTGCAGGACAAAATGGATTGTCACATTAACATGGAAAATAGAGAAATCCTGAGACTAAGCGTCCTGCAATTTGGCATACATTGGGCAAAAACCAAAGAGAACATTTGTTTTATTGTTGAGATGACTGTGTATGAGATGCAGATGCAGACCATCAATAATGTTGGTATTATTTTTAACTGGAATACTGTAGCACCATTATAGAAATATAGTAAAAAGATAAGGACTTCAGCCTGTAACTAAAATACAAAAGGCACTGAATAGAGGCTGGTAGCTTTCCATCCATTTATGGTGAAATTGCAGCTTTTTTTCAAGCAAGCTATAACATGAAAAGGAGTAAAAATTCGATGTCAGTAATATAATTTGGTTTCATGTATCAGTGTTTCTTAGCAACAACTCAGTAATGTTCAGTGGAGGCCATGCTCAAATGAAGTAATATTGCATCAGTGGAGAATATTTTCAATGAATGTTTATGCTTCAGGTTTTTCTCTGAAAAACTGTGGATGTTACAAGAACCTTGCTGCTCTAGGTTGTAAACATGAATGACTGGGTTGTTTTCTTTTGTTTTTAAAAATCTGCATATAACACAGCTGTGACTGTGTTCCTTAAACCAAAACCAAAACCTGATACAAAATACTTCTCTTTGTTCTTCAGGAAGATTGTCTGTCCTATCAGGAAGGCTGTCTTTCAGCTTCTGAGATCTCTCTCAAGTAATGGTCTTGGGATAGACCCATAGTGTTGAATGTGTATGTGTGTAAAGCAACACTTGAAGGAAAGGAGGAAGAAAAAGGTGGGGATTTTTTTTCCCCATGTTCAAGATACATCATCTAAGATATGCCCAAACCCCTTCTCTCTTAAAGTTCAAGCCATTTTGGAAATCAGGTAAATTTTTAAAATTTCAGCAATCAGAGGGGGAAAAATTTAATCAAATAATAAAACCAGAAAAAGACAAGGAGCAGGGAATTTTAGAGATTACTACTAATACTTTGATATCCTATTTTAATATTTTTATCATCTTTTGACTCTATAGTCACAGAATTACAGAATCACTAGGTTGGAAGAGACCTTCAAGATCATCAAGTCCAACCCTAACACCTCCACTAAACCATGGCATCGAGTGCTGAGTCCAGTCTTTCTTTAAACACATCCAGGGATGGTGACTCCACCACCTCCCTGGGGAGACCATTCCAGAATTTTATCAGCCTCTCTGTAAAAAACTTTTTCCTAATATCCAACCTCTATTTCCCTTGGTGCAGCTTAAGACTGTGTCCTCTTTTCTGTCAGCTGTTGCCTGGTGAGGAGAACAACCCCCACACCACCATGACCACCTTTCAGGAGGTTGTAGAGAGTGATAAGGTCACCTCTGAGTCTCTTTTTCTCCAGGATAAACAGCCATAGTTCCCTCAGTCATTCCTCACAGAGTTTGTGTTCCAAGCCCTTCACCAGCCTTGTTGCCTCCTCTGGACGTGCTCGAGCATCTCAATGTCCTTCCTAAACTGAGGGGCCAGAACTAGACACAGCACTCAAGGTGTGGTCTCACCAGTGCCAGGTACAGGGGAAGAATGACCTCCCTGCTCCTGCTGCCCTTGCTATTCCTGATCCAGGCCATTTGTCATTACCCAAAATCCATAAAACCAAATGTGAATTAACACTACTCTGACAACAACTTGAATCAGGATCAAATTCTCCTCTGCCACTCACAGATGTGGCTTCTTGGAGGTGTGCATTACCTGCATCTCTGGTCCAGAGTCCATCATCAGAACTCAAGAAAACACCCTCTGGAAATTTTCATGGCTGATGCACTTTGCTTTTGTGGAAGATTAATTCAGCTTTTCTTTTTCATTTCTTATCCAAGCATTAGGGAGACACACAGTCTCGGTGCTTTCAAAATATCAATTTTTTGTAATGGAGGAGCACAGGTATAAAATGATTGGACTTCGATCAAAGATTGAGGCTTCCCTTGTCAGGGCAAGTACTTAATATACGTGTATATCATTTGCTTCAAAATTACATTTCCAATCAGTTAAACAGCATTTAAGGTCCATCAGAAGGCTTTAGCTACTGAAAAAGACACATTGTGTTTCAAAACAACAAAGCAGATAGACAACACCTCTGCTCACCAGAGATAAAAACCTGATGTCTTTCAGAGGGTATACAAGCACTGATTGCTATGATGATGAAGTTCATAGATCATGGAAGGGAAATAATTTCTTTTTCTAAGTCGTCATGACAAAATAGAAGCAAGCAAAGAAAGGGCCTCTCAGATGAAATAACTGCTTCGTGTCACACAGTGTAAGCAATCCTGGCTCCAAGGCCATGCAGGGGACATGTTGACATAGGTGGATGCAGATAGGGCATATCTCTCTCACTCCTGCTCCAGCCAGGCAGGTGCAAACCAGCTTTGGTCAGGAACCCTTGAACTCACGTAAACACATCACAAGCCCATACTTTACCCCCTTGAATAGTTTTATTTTAGGCCCAGCAGCACTGCAGCGTTGCTGTGCAGGCTCTGAGCAGCATTGGGACCGACACGCGGGACACACCGCCGGCCTGGCACGGCACTGCGCAGTCCAGGTAGGAGCATGGGGATTCCTATAGGGCCAGGGCGACCAAACCTCTGCCTAATCCAGGTGCTTATCACTGGAGGCTGCAGGAGAAAGCATGGGAAATCTGAAACCAGCATCTCTAAAGCAATGGGCCTGTCAGAAAAGTTCTGCCTTGTCTCCAGGGCTTGTGCAGTGGGACAGGAGGGGCACTGTTCCTGCAGTTTATCCAGCCAAACCACCGTGTCCCGTCTGAGCTGCTGACTGGGCTGGGGTTAGTACTCAGGCTGTGACCACCTGTATCCATCTCTCTCTTCTCACGTGCTTTTTTCCTTCCTGTCTGCACTGAGCATGGTGAGAAGAGAAAATGTGGTCGGGGGAGGAGGTTTTAACAAATTTACACAAAGGATCTCTGCAAATCAAAATATGCTTTCAGTTTTCAGAGCAAAACAAGAAGCTGAAAAAACAGGCCTTTAAACTCCGTTTTTCTCATGACAATTCTGTGACATGCCTTGAAATTTGAAATTTAATTTTTCAAATTTCTTTTTTCCCTCAAAGTTTTTTTTTGAGAAAATAATTTCAGTTTTATGTTTCTGCATAAGAGTTTATTGTAGGATCAGCAGCAAAAAATGAAAATATAAATGTGATGTGTGGCATAACTGAGAAGAAAACTAAATGAAATGTATACCATTTTAAACAACATTTTTCTGCTCAGTAGACAGCACAAACAATCTCTTGGTGTTCTCATAATTGCATTCCAGTTTACACAGAGACATAAATAGATGGTGTGGTGATGTTTCCCTTGAGGAAATAAATTTAGCGACTTACCTGCTAATCATATAATCTTAAAATTCTTCTCTCTAAATCAGTTTCTGGGGATCCTGTCAGTGTTAGTTCCAAGACTTAACTAATCTTGAGCTAATGCAGTAACCCACAGAGGGGATCTCACAGCCTCAGGGCTAAGGTCCACAGTGGGGCTTCACAGAAGGGGCACACTTGCCATAAGGTAAATCTTGTTCTTCCAGGAATGGCCACTATTGACACATGAGATATGTTTGGGAATGTTGTGATCTTCTTGGCTCTGTGCAAAGCCCCTGATTCTTCTGCTGCATATCGAGACATTTTTAAACATTGGTAGAGTGTTCAGGGTTCATCTGAGGTATACAGAAGATACAGTTTCCCTACACACTGAAAGCAGGAGTACCTGGGCTTCACGAAGGTCTTGTCATGTAGCTGTTCAATCTAATATTTCAAGGGGGTCTTTTAAGTCTTTTCAGACCTAAAGTTTCCTATCTTGACAATGGATTTACTTGACACTTAGATTTTGACTTATTTAATCTGTTAATGTTTCTTTCCATGTAAGAGAGAAATTTTTGAGACATAGAATGGGAGAATGGAGATTTCCATTGGGTAGAATTATAAAAGATTTTCTGATTTCTTACCAAATAAAACACAAACATTTAATTTTGAATCAGCACCAAATGTTTCAAAATCTGTATCCACAAACTTAATAATTTTGTTTTCTTTCCTCTGTACTAAGCCCTTTTTATAAAATATCCTGGGGCAATTTTCTTCTTTTTAAGAAATGAGAATCAGCTCATAAACATACATAATTTCAAATTAAAATAAATAAAGCTTAGTTTAGGCATGTTAAAATTATACATATGATTTAAAGCAATTTCAAAATTGCTTTCGTATTTCTTTTTCTAATCAAATACTTTATTGAAATAATCTCATTTTAATTAACATTCCAAACCTATATTTGATTAATTTACTCCAAAAACGTAAAAACTATTCATCTACAGTTACAAAAAACTGATGCTCTCTGCAGAAATTGAAACTGGTTTTGGTGGCATGTAGTTTAAGTCACTTTACCACAGTATTGTTAATCTTTAGGAGTCAAAAAGTCTGAAATATTTGGGATTCCTCGTTCCTGAAGAGCTACATTCTACCAGAGCTCTAATTGTAGCTCTGTTTATGGTTTCTCTCATTCTACTATCAAATATTTTTGTAAGACATTTGTCTTAAAAACAAAAGTTTTTAAGTTTTTTTCTTTGGAAAAAACTTTAAAAAGTTTTTTTCCTTGGGAAATTTTACACATTACATAATTATACTAAAATTATGCAGGAACACTGTCATGGTTTTGTACTTATAAAATCCTTGGGAACTCCATAAGCTCTACTCGAGTTACTTCTGACTTCAGTGGTGTATATTGACCTAATTTATACTCTTGACTATGCTGTGGCTAAACTGGTGAAAACAAATCTGTGCAGAAACAAAGCTTCTGTAGACCCAGCGCTGCATCGGTACACCTCCTAATGGTATTCCTGAAAACCCTGCACTTCCCCAGGCTCTAGGCACTGGGCCTGAAAATTTTGTCACAAATCGAATGGAGTATGCTTTGACAATGCCAGAATCTGTGTGACTCAGCAATAAATCCTTACATTACCACATAGTTTTCTTTAGCTGAGATTTGGAAAGGATACTGAGAATTTGCCCAGAGCTTACTAACTGCTTGAACAACAAGGGAGTTGTATCAAATTATGAAATTCGGGTTACTTTGATTATTCAAATAATCAGGTATTTAGTGGCTAGAATAAGAGCTTAAACATCTATGATAATTTGGTTATTGCTTCATAACAGAAATAATAAGCTAATTTTTCCACAGCAAAATAATTTGCATCAAAATTATAAGTCCCAGTTTATTTTAACTACAAGCCTAGAGAATGCAAGACTATCAGAAATACACTTGTAGTGTTCAGAAAGCTTATATGGCATTTGTCACTCAGTGGTGACATCATTCTATCTCATAACTAAAATAGCTAATGCCTTGGATGTCCTTGTATGGGCTTCTTCAGTTACCCTAGCAAGTTAGAAAAACTGATATCCAGTAAATCCTTGGTTCTTACAGCTCTGTGATGCTTGGGCTCAGAAAACTCAGACATGCCAAACTGTAAGGTCCATCACTAGTGACCACCTGCATCCAGCGTGGCAGAGAAGCATTGCAGCCATAAAAACATGGAGCAGAAAGCAGTCCCTGCCCTACAGATCTTATGTATATAAGCAGAGGAAGGGGTGCACAGTGAGCAGTGATTGATCCCAAGTCACAAAAGCAACTACTGGAAAAATCAGGAGTTTCCTATTTGCCATTTTAACTTTTTTTTTTTTCCTCAATATGCTCCGCTATTTTTGCTATTAAATGTCATTAATTCTGAAACAGGAGTACTAGTCAAATGGAAAAGCCACAGTGCTTAGACTTGCCTTAAGTGCTTTGTTAAGCTCTTTAATCCCATTTTACTTGTTAAATATTAAAATTGAGATGTCATTTTAAAAAGAATGTATGCAGTGAAATGCAACAAGACAAACTGCAAAAAAAAATAGCAAAGAACAAACTCTTCAATCTAAACTAAAATTGAATATTTGCTTCCATTTTGAAACAGGAAGATAGTAGAGATAGCAGAGAAATAATATATATCATCTTTCAGTGAGGAAGAAATAGCCACTGATTACAAAGCCATTTTTCTGCCTAAATCTCATCTGTGGTATTTCAGTATCTGATGCCATTTTCTTCTCTCTGTGTATATGCAAATCCAGAACAAATTCATGCTGTTGAATTTTTCTGCACTATGTAGCTGTTGGTGTCTATGGAGTTCTATCTTCTGCTAATATAAACTAGCCATTTATTGCATTGCTAAGAACAAGATGACTGAGAAAAAACCCTCATGAGGAGGACCCCAAGAATCTCAAAGTCTGTAACTCTATTTGCAATGAATCAGGAGATAAGAAGTAATCCAGGAACAATGTAATAGGAGAATCAGAGAAGAGAATGGAACAGACTGAAGAGAGAAACAGATGTCCATATAATTTCTAGGCAAGAACATTTCTAACTGCTGGCAGTGATCAGGAAAGCAATGCAACCGTGGCAGGATATTACAAAGATGAAGAAGGCATAAATGAAAGGGGTTTAATTGCAAGTTTCATTTTTAGGTTCATTTTTAGGCTAGGCAAAGGTACCTAAAGTTCCTTTTTGGTTAGCTTTGCATAGAAATAACATGTATTAGCCAACCTAATTTAAATATGTTAACATTTCCTAATTTTAGAGAAAATAATATTTTAATTTTGCTTGAATATTCAAGAAATAATGTTATATTAATCCATGCTTATTCTTCATAACATTGATTTTCTTGCTTACGTTTTCTAATTCAAAATTGTCTCCAGCTGCAACTGAAGCTTTCACTCAGAACTACGGCTTAGTTCATTTGTATTTGTGCACTATTGTTCATGTATTTGTGGGCAATTTGTTTGTGTATTTGTGTTCTGTATTTGTGCTGTCATCGGGTTAAATGTTACCTGTTCTTGTAATAAACAAAAATTATCATCCTCCTGATGACCTCCCCTTCTTCCCAATACTATGAATATGCAAAATTTAATCTTGTAATCTCAGTTAATTGGAGTAATTGGCTTCAGTGTGACTGCAGAGCTGAGAAGGGTCTCACACACAAAAATCCATGGCACAAAATAACATGAATATTTCAAGCAATATGCACAGTAAAAGAAAATCATGCCATTTAAAATAACTTTGAAAGTTTCCTTGGATTTATTCTAACACATGGAAATATGAACATGCATATTATGGGAACACAAACATTAATTTTTGAAATGTTTGGAAATACCAAGTATATAATCTGAAGCTCTTTGTGTTGTGTGAGAGTATAAGACAGCTTCAAAACATGTCCAGACAATATCTTAAGTACTTCAAAAAACTTAAGCTATGTTAGGGTTTCATAGCAGTGATGAATTGGTCTTCTTAATTCTTCATGAAGCCTCTGCCTCTTTCACCCAAAGCTGGCATCTTCATTTCTTCACTGAGACCCAGAAAAGTGCCTGTGAACTGGGGTGGGGGATCTGCAGGTATGAGTGCCTTAGGCATGCCTGCTTAGGGAAGAACCTAAACCCTAAGCTTTATTCTGACTTATTGCTAGCATTTGTTTCTAGTGAGTACTATCATGGTGTTTACTACAGTATGACTTTTAAATTTTCCCTACTGATAAATTTCCAGCCAGGAGGAAAGCAATACTTTTTGCTTGCTCTCCCTGTCAGCAGTAATTGTCCTTTGGGCATCTCAACTCTCCTGCTCCTCCTGAGAAGAGTCAGGCCCTTACACACATTGCACAGCACTGACGAGGCACACATGGCAGGAGAACGGAACACAAGCATTGCCAAAAGAGACACCAAGTCACCTCACCACACCTTACAAAAAAGTCTGTCTTTAAACATTGCATGCAAATCCTCTTGGCTTATAAATAATATGTGTGGAAAACAAAAATTACTTTGCTGATGTCTGTAGCATTTCGTACACCAAATATTTACTCCACAAAGCCATGCTATGCACAGTGTAGGTTATGCAGATAAGACAATGATAGCAGCCCTCATCTATTTCTCTATGGCTTGTTTTATTGCTTATGGTCATTCAACCTCCTAGACAAGAAGACTTTTCTGCAATATTCTCAAAATTATAGAAAGGGAGATGGCAAGGTGTGCATTCTAATTTATTTGTAAAATCCTAATGATACCCTTGATTAGAAGTACACAGAATATGACATCTTTTGTCCTGCTATCAGCCTGAAAAGTTCCTTTTTCAAACACTGCATAAGCATATTCATTTGTCAGAATTTGAGTATTTTGCCATGTAGCTGGTATAACGTCAAAGGATTGACAAATGTGAGTTTAAAAAACAGACTATGGCAATCATCTCTATTGACTGCAAGTATCCTTTAGGATTCCTCTTTTAATTGGTGTTCCAGTGACTTGAGAATTGTTATGACAATAGTTATGGCTGAAATTAAATAGAGAGCAATAGTGGAAAAATACTTATGCCTCGGTTGGTCTTGCAATTCTTTTATTACATTAATACAAGTACCACTCAAGCATTTGCAAACTCTTGCATGAAAGAATGTGCTCATATGTCAAAAATCCCAGTCATCTGAAGGGTGCAGTTTGGTGCCACTTGTGTGCCAGTAGGTTGACTCTGAAGTTGTCTCAAAATGATTTCTGGAAAAGAAATAGAAGTCCTTCCTATTACACATGCTATGGAAAAAAAAAAAAAGAGAGCAATGAATATTTTTTATCACACAACATGGTCAATAATAATAACATTCAATAATTATAAGAGCAGTATAATTGGCATACATAGACTAACTTTTCTTCTGAACCTTAGAAAATCGGGGAAAAGTGTTAAATATAGTCTTTGAAACTGAAGTACTTTAAAATATTTATCTATCTTAAAATTCCCTCTTCTAGTTTCACCAGGGACTAATATTTTGCATGGTTATAGTATAATATTCTTCATGGTTATTGTATAATATTCTTACACAAGCTCATCTGGACATTACAAGATCAGAATTCAGCTTCATCATAAGGATTGCAAAGTTTGGGCAATATTTGAGGTTTAGGTATAAATGGGCAGTACTGGCTCATAGTATGAAACTGACATATATAGAGATATGTTAAGAACTATTCCATTTAAATAGACTTTATTTTGAAAGTCTTGTCAGTTGAATCTTGCATGAGATGTAAAGGAGAGTTATGCAGATTGTGTTCAAAGAGGAGGTTAGAGAACAAGGAAAGGCCGGGACAGGCAGTCTCTGAGTTCTGGCAAGGCTAAGACTATTCTAGGTCAAATAGGTGTAAATAGGTTTGTACATGCTGTGAATGTGTGTATGGGGGATGTTTTCCAAAGAACCTTTCAGTGGTAAATTACCCCCATTTCAGGATCTTCCCCTAGTTTGTTCAGAAAAAAACCCTATTTTGTCCCCCATCTCAATGCAATATGTTCTCACTGAAGCAGTACAGTCATGTAGACAAGATGAACTGATTTCAGTATATCAACTTCACACCTGAATGGACTAGGGATGGCCTGATAGACTTGGACTATGTATTCTTTGGTCTGTCTAACACTATTACTTCTCTCTAGCTGGTTGCATCTAATTCTGTGCAATTTTTGAATCTCAGAGGACAAGACCTTTTCACACAAGTCATTGTGTCAATTTTTAGCTATTATCCCTAATAGTTCTCTGGATGCTTTTTCTGTCTTTAAATTAAGATCCTTTTAATGCCTTCAAATAATCATTGGTATAAACAGAACAGTAAAGTTAAACAAACATATATGTCTACAGTACTGTGAACTGTGTATTCCAGTTGGCAAGTTTACTTTTTAAGGAAAGTGCAACATAAAAAATAATGTTTTATATTGAGTTATAAATTATATCAATGTGTTTCCATAAAAACTGAAATAACATTAAATGTTCAAATTTTTAACATTGCATATTATATATCTTACACCCTGATTATTAATTGCATAGCAATATAATTAACAATTAATTCAAATTACTATATGATGTAAAGGTACATTAATTAGGCAGTTACTATTAACTGTGCAGCATTTTAGATAAGAGATTATATGTAAGGGTGTAGATCTTTTGTCTATATAATACTGGTTGCTTACTCTGAATGGTAAAACGTAAGAAACAGCAGAAATGCCAAAATTAAGTCCGTTTAACCTTCATGGCATCCAGTGTATTATAGTGATACAGAACATGGTTTGGCAAAACACAAGCACTGTTATTCAGCTGAAAAAGTCATTTAGATGCTCAGAGGAAGCCACTTGGACCTCTTCCTTAGTCCCCCAGAGAAGGTACTTCTGTGTTGTAAATGCAAAGTGCTGAATAGGTAACAAAATGTCACAATATTTGTTTTGGTTCCTCTCAGTCATTGCGTAACTTTATCTTGTTTATTGTATGTAATCTGAACCTTATGTCAACACTTAATGAGTTATTCTCTTTTATGCTTGTTACCCTAGGATCAGAGCAGCCTACAAACAGAAATGAGCTGGCCATCTCAGCTCCCAGACAAATATTTGTCCCAGAATTTACAGATGCAGCCTCTAAACTGTGTTTCATTACCTGTGTTCATTACTGGTGATGCTTGGAACTTGTCTGATGGCCACCAGTCACTCCTGGCATCTGCTGGCTTCAGCCGCACTGACTTGTCAGCATCTACAAAATGTAGACTGTGGCTATCCTGGGCTGGGGACCCAGAAAGCAGGCAGCATATCATTAGTGGTCCAGTGTGGTTGTTTACCTAGTATAAAATGAAAATCCACAAATCTGCAGTCTGGAATCAATGTGCACCACAGTCTGTACTAATCCTCACTTTACCAAGTTTATAGCTATCTGTTTAAATTCCTATTGTTAACCTCATCCCTTGAAATAATGCATGCCTTTATATACACAGAAGCTTCATGGGAAAATAATAGTGCAATTCCTTCCAAGAGACAGGGTGTGCCAGTCAAGCTGAATTCTTTACTTATGTGCCCTAGAAAAGTCAGTTTGTCAGTCTTCTCATGTATAACACCAAAAGACATTCAGAAAAATTAAGGGAGCTGCTGTGATTAATGTCTATTTACTTATTATACAAGCAAAGGTCAACAAACAAACTTTATTTAAGTTTTTTTTTCTGCATTAAACTAACGTGAAGAATCAAAAATTTTCATTTTCATTGGAGGAATCATGGTTGCATCTAAGCTCTGATACTTTTCACTTCCATAAAAAAATGCACTTATTTATAAAAGATTATAAATGCTTGATTAGAAAGAAAATGTATTTTCACAGAACAGGTCTGTCAGCACTTTGTTTCATATCCTCTTTTATTTGAAGATTTATTAAATAATCATTTTAGTTTTTCACCTTTGATAATGGGATTATTTTTAGGTTTTCCTTCCTGATTTTTACTTCTGTTTTTACAAAAGTAATTTTTAAAAATTAATACTCTATCTACCCTCATGGTTTGTTTTTTGTCTATTATCCCAAAACCTTCTAGAATCTGTATTTCTTACAACAGTCAAATATCAGTTATCTGGATTGCAGAGTATTTATGTGAGTTATGGCAAGACTGTTAAGGTTTGGCACAAGCACAGTTCCACTGTTTCTCACACCACTTTACCTCTGGGACCAGTGTTACCACTGTTCTGCAGCAAAACACAGGAAAAAAAACCACCCTGGCAGATGTAACCTGGTTTCCAGCAAGCCCATCCAGGTGAGGTGCCTCCTAATCTCATTTTGAAGACCAGGACACCTCACCCCACAGATCTCTGAGTCCCAGAAGCTTGTGGAGTTCAGTGCAGGTTCCATGTGGACCTGAACCTGGGTGGGCTCTGGCACAGTCTTGAGTCCAGCAACAAGCCAGAAGTTGGGAGAGCAATGCTGATCCCAAAGGGACAGGGCTGTCCCTTAAAGAAAACATTATCTACTAAGTGTTTTCTCCTCTGAAGACACAGCCTATGCTCCTATTTACTGTACCCGAGTGTCAGCACTTTCCAGCTTCTAGGAGGACGTGCTGCTTTGAATGCACCACCAGGGCACAT
Organism: Cyanoderma ruficeps; assembly: GCA_008694505.1. Classification (NCBI taxonomy): domain Eukaryota; kingdom Metazoa; phylum Chordata; class Aves; order Passeriformes; family Timaliidae; genus Cyanoderma; species Cyanoderma ruficeps. Next base: position 92,020 of record VZDJ01000010.1, read on the forward strand.
ACTAGGTTTTGCATTTGCACTGTGCTGTTCTATGCTAGAGGGAGAAAGTCCATCCAAAGCACCAAGGATAGTACGGAAGTGCATGGTAGTTGCTCTGTGCAAGGCAGATGACCCAAAACTTGTTGTTAAACTAGAGCTAATAAAAAGTATTTGTTGCCTGGTGGAGACAGTGGTGGTGCTTTGAACCACACCCTCTTTGAACCACATTCTCTCTGAGCTATACATCCCTCATGCAGTGCTCTCCTGCAGTCCTTTCTCTTTGATTTGATTAGATTATGGAAGATTATAGTAGATATAGTAGATTATAGAAGGCGTGGCCACATATTCTGAATTTATGTATCTAATTTACATGCTAAGAAACACCATTCAAAGGTATCTAGATTCCTCCACAGGCCAATATAGATAATTTAGACTCCTGAATGTCTAGGTGTTGGGTATCAAGCAATCAAACTAATTGAAAGTAGATGATATATGTGTTTAGCAGAATAGGGATCAAATCCCACTATTCCCTCTTATTATATTACCCAGAAATTCTCTTCAGAAATAATTATCTGAAATTTACTAGAAAAAAAAAAAGAAGCTGCGTTGAAAGGAAATTTCAGCTCACTCTTCTCCTCACTGGAGATGTTCTTCAGTTCAAAGTAAGTGGAAGTAGAAATACTCTGTTGCTACCAAATTACTCAGTGTGGGCAGGGACTTACCTGAAAGAAGAGTCCTCTCTTGGCACCTGTTGAGAAAGAGGGGAAGTGTTCAGAGAACAGCTGAACAGACATCACTTACATGCAAGACGTGCAATAACTTAGAATACTTCTGTTAGAGAGAAAAAAATAAATTATGAAGTTGAAGTGATTGTAGGGCTGCAAGTCATGTCTGGAAACTTCCAGAAATTAAATCTTTGACAAAGATTTGTCCCATAGATTGTCCCATGGACAAATGCTGCTCTGACAGTGGCTGCAGCCAGAAATGGGAAGGTGAAAGATCTTGAGACAAGTAAAAATAATGGTCAATACTGTCCATTTTTGAAGGGTAAATTTATATTTCTTGTATGAGTAAAGCACTAAAGTAGTCTCCCAGAAGGCCCAGAAGAGCTCACAGGCTGAAGACCAACAACAGCTGGGAAAGTTCTCTGGCAATGATGACAGATGTGGGTAGGAAGGCAGCAGGAGTGGTGGTAGAGTTGAAGAACAGCAGCACAAATAACAAAAGCTGCCTTTTACCCGGCAATACATGACCTGGAGTTCCACACACTGCAGAGACTTGACTGTTTCAGATACTTCTTAGCTTGGATCAGGATGTTAGTCTACATTTGGACTGCTGCCATGGACATGTGAGAAAGTTAGTAATAATGAGGTAACTTATTTTGTAGATTAATTTTATTATCTCTGACTGGTTTATTGTTTTATTGTGTTTCTTTATCCTCTTATTAAAGTTATGTTTGTTCAAATCACTTTGACTGGTAAAGGTACTCCTTACTCTTTTGTTCCTTATTTCTCAGGTTTCTGAGAGAGAATCTTAAAGAACAGTTTCTTAAGCTTTCAGAAGGAACTGATAGAGCTTGTATTGGCTTCTTTTAAGTGTTAATGAGCACAGCCAGTTTATGATTCATACTGCCTTGCCAGCTATAAGCTTCCAATTCATCTTTATCTTCCATGACAAGACCTGGAGTTGAGTTGAACACCTTCCATGCTTGCTGAATTATTTCTTTACACTTTTAGAAACTCTTACTGCACAGATTTTGCACTTCTCAGAGATCTGCGCAGTTGCAGCATGTAGTGTCAGTCTGAGCTGTATTTGTCATTGTAGTACTTTCCCCTGCATTTGTAACTTCTTTCCTGGCTGTGTGGGTTTGTGGCTGTATCCAAACCCACTGAAATCAGTATAAAGGTTTTATGACTGGTGGGATTTGGATCTTATCTTTCAGGCTGGAAACCAGTTAGTCAAATATACATGAAAATCTCAGAGGTGTTTTGAAACACCTGTATAATGCCTACGAAATTAAGATGAATTAATCTGACAGGAAGACAGATTTCTTTATAACAAAAGGGTTAAGCAATCTTTTTGCAATACTCCTGCATGACTTTTTATGGCAATGCTTTGTATAACACCTATACAAGTTTCCCTGGCTCACTTAATCACCATTTACATACATTGAACCTCTACTATGGATGTGGTTAAAGGAAAATATGTCACATTTGAATATTCAAGCAAACAGAAACAGTAATATATGGAGGAAACAAAGTTCTGAAATAAAGAAACAATATAGGAGCAGTAATATTGTTGGTCAGGATTGAAATTTATTAAAATTAATAGCAAACATAATGAGCATGTTTATTCAAAGAGTGCACATTACGGTACCAAAGGACAGCATCAGGAACAACTGTTCATCTCTAAGTTTCAGATTAAACCCTGCTATTAACATCATTGTTACAGGGTGTGGCTTACCCATCTCCCCTCAACAGTATTGACAGAGGCTATGAAAATTCCCCAGGATAAAACCTGATTTAGCTCAGGTTAAGATAAAGAAGTAGTTGCCTTACAGCATATTAATCTTGGGGAAATTAATAGATTTGTCTGTACATGCTCTTTTAGCATCTGATTTCCACTGAAGTATCCTCAGAAGCATCGCTAAAAGGGTAGATAAGTCACTGAATGTGGACATTTGTAAGTGCATTTCAAATCTCACATGTATAATTATTCATTGCCTTCTTTTGTGCAGACTTCTAGGTTCTGAAACAGATAGATTTAGATTTGTGTGTGAGAGTAACAAAAAAGGCTTACTGCCTTTTATCCCTAAGGGAAGAGAAGCTTCTGTTCTTGCAATACTGTGTTCTTCTTGTGGGAAAGAAGGCTTATTGTAAAATACAACAAAATTGTAAAATTGAATGTAGGTATACCAAGAACCCAGAACTCAAAATGATGGATATAGAGGTTCCAGGGAATGATGAGACTGCATGAATGTGGGAAAGTTTGATGTTATGGGAACTAGGGGGGAAAAAAAGAGAAATGTAGATGTTATGGTGTTCAAAGGGGAAGAAATGTGGATAGATAAGAGCACCAAGAAAAGAAATGAGCAGTGACAGTTGATAATTATGTTGCAGGCTAGCCAGAACATGCATATTCTGAATAAGAAACAGGAGGACAGATTGAGACTAGAATGGCATCAGTGAAAAGAATAGCAGAGGAATAAGGGCTTTCTTTTACCATGCCTTTTACTGCCAAGAAATACAAAAAAAAGAAATTTTTTTGTCTGTCTGTTTTTCTCTGATTAGCAAGACAGCAGGGTTTATACTCCCATCACCCTTCCTCTGAAAAGAAAACCCACATAAAACTGGACCTCTTGAATTTGTATGAAGAATGAGTTTCAAAAAGAATCTCTGTAGCAAATAGTTGCGAGCCAATTTCTTAACATACTCTTTTTACACAGCATTTGAAGGTAATTCATCAGAAGGTTGTAAGATTATTGTTATATTATATTCCAAAAGTTGATTTCTGAAAATTAATTTCATTGACTTGCAAGACTAGGCACTCAAAAGTATAGAAGCTTAAATTCACAGATTCAGCCTAATTTTTTTTTCCCTGCAGCTGACATAGGCATGACATCTGAGCTTTATCTGGAAAGAACTTCCAACTTCTCTAGAGTGTGTTTTCATTTGTTTGTTTGTTTGTTTGTAATTTTTCTTTTCTGTCAAAGGCTGTTTGGATTCATGTCTTAAAATAAGCAAAACATTTTCTGTATTATTTTAACCAGTTTTAAAGATATCTCATGTACGTCCCATCCTATAAAATCCTTAATGCAACAGCCCCCATTCAACAGCCAGTCATGTGCCTTCTTTTTCATACAACTTTCTGTCTTTCCAGCTGAGAACTTACAGGTTTATTTACTGAATTTATTAAACTAAAGAGATTTGTATTTTGTGCTCTGAACTTTACTGTTCACCTGAGAAGCCATACCTAGCATGAGCACCTGTAAAGGAGAAGTGTTACTGTGCAGCTGTATTTTTGATGAACAGCATTTACAATAGAAAATGCCTAGAATCTCTGACAACTCTCCAAAAAACCTCGGTTTTCCCAATCCTGATCTTATCAGCAATAAATCAGTTTTTCTGTCTCTTTTCAGTCATGAAAGATTACTGTGGTACAGTCATGAAACTGATGCCATTGTTACCTTGTAAATTACTACAGTCCTAGATTTCAATAGTGTTGCTGCACCTTGAGGTTGGCGTTCCTGTGCAAGTTCTCATGCTAGAGCCCAGAAATGTCTGCCTCGCTTCTGCTCTTAAAATCTACCTCCAAAGTGGACAAAGTGGCTATGTGGTTTAATCTTGAAAATTACTGCTGTAGCCGAAATTTGTCTATGGCCTAGTTTCAGTTTACAATGTAGTTCAATTTGAATGCAAATATTATACATGTTCAGTGATCAGTTTTCAAGATGTGCTAGAGGTTGCCTATCACTTTAACCTACAGTCCTCAGATGCTTCTTTAGAGTCAGCTTGTCTGTATATTTATTTATATATTTCCAGTTAGTCATTGACTTACAATGACGGTGCAGTGGGAGTAGCTGTCTCTCACTGCCAAGTGCATCTTCTTTGCCTGGAGCCCAAACAATTGTAAGAGGAAACAACCCAACAAAATCACAATTATTCTTACTGGTAATTTCTCAAATGATGGACTAATTGTCTTTGTAACTTTGTTTTGGAATCAGATGTACCTTCTTGGTCTTTTACCAACAAATGCAAGGAAAATGAAATCTTTCTTCTGAGAACAGGATATATCAGCTGCCTCTTGAAACCAAGTGCGAGAAGGTGGAAATACTAACCAACACCAAGTAATATTTTGGACTGCAAAATGCTCATGCCCAGTTCCCTGAATCATAAATTACTTCCTCTGCAGTTTTCAGTAAGAAATTCAGGGCAGGATCTAACTCATGTTTAGATGTTCTAGTTCCTGCAGTTATTAAGGGTCTCTCTGCAGGCAGGAGGGATAGACAAATGTGTACCGGGATGAAACTTAAAATCTCACCCTCTGAAGACCTCACTTCCAATCTACAAGCAGAGAGAAGGGACTTTGCTGCATTGGAAATGTGTTACTCATGGGGATAAGTGCACTGAAGAATGTCAGGAATTTGCACTTTGACACTACAGCTGGGTCAGTGCTGGACACAGCCACGTTATGGAGGCTTCACAAGAAAAAAGTCAGAAAACTTACTGTGTCGGGGTAACTGTGTGATAGGGAATAGAGTTTGTCTTGGCCCATGCTTCAGAAATTTCCTTAGGCATTAGTGATGGCTGAGGAGCTGTGAGATGTGAGCACAGTAATTACTTCCTTCAGATAGTGAAGAGCTGAGAGCCTATTTGTCTGCAGAGATGAGCATAGCTCTGAAAGCCAGATGAAATCAAGCAGAACACAAAAAACCAGAAAATGAATGGTGGTATCAATGATCACAGGCAGTAATGAGGGTTTCAGTAAGCTGAGAAAGCAAGAACTACTGCGGTGAAAACAACTCTTCAATACAGACATGCACATTTTGTGTAAAGGCCTGACTCTGAGGAATCTGGAGGGAATGTAGTCTTTGAAGATTGCCTAAGAAATAAGTGCTCAAAGTTCACAGGCTGACTTAATCAAAGCAAGTCACCCATTAAGATCTCCTTCACATCCCCTTTGTATCTCAAGGATATCTCCTTTCAGCACACAGAAAAGGTGGCTTTTTTGTATGATTTTGTTAGTGATGAGTGACTTTATAACTACCATCAGAAATCCATTTATGCCTCACTTTTATGCTAGTGTTGGTTTATTTTGATGGGTTCTGTGATTTGTTTGGTTTGGCTATCTTCTAGCTGAGGATAGGATGTGTGTTATGGACTACCATGTTCATTTCCACTCTGCTTCATTTCCATTCTGCTTCACTTCCTGAATCTTGACCAGTCTGCTCAGGGAGGATGAAAAGCTCTTGCACTGGCAGAGCAATGGCATAGAGCATTCTACAGTGAAATCTTCTGTTCTCTTAGACCTCAGATGCTGATGTCCAGAGCCAAGTTCTATTACTGGTGGTGTGGGGCATGAGTGGGATAGGACTCACTTCCCAGGTTACCCAACCCTTGGGAAAGGAGGAAGGCTGAACTGAATCACTCAACCTAGAAGAGTCAAATCCAAAGATTATATTTTCAAGCTTAAACAGCCAACATAAACACATGCACCTTCTGAGGCCTTTTCCTTTTCCAGGGGAAATCACTGTATTAAACCATTCTCTTGTGGTTAGTGGCAGAGGTGCTATAGGATCATCATATGAAATAGCTTCTGGGAAAAAAAAAAAGTGATCAACAAGTGACTAGCTGGAGGGACAAGGCCTTTATTTTAATGCCCTTGAGATGCCTTGGTCACAAGACAGAATCTGGCAGGGATGCACTCATGCTAGTCCCAGACTCTGCCCAGACTACAATCATGGGTCATGTCACAAACCCTGGTGACCTGGGAGCTCTGCTGGTGTTTATCATCCCAGCAAACAGTACACTTGCCAGCCCAATGAATTAAGTAGCTCTGGGGTGGAGTTGCAACACAGTAGGCTCATTAACTTATTGTGAAATAAGCAGAATGTTATGGAATAGCACAGAAGATCAGCAGAAGATACACAGGACCAACATCCCGTTTGTCCCTGCAGGCAGGATTACCAGGGAAAGGCATACCTTTAGTGAGTCTTGCTGCTTCCAACACTTGCAGGTACATATCTGTTCTAATTGCCTTGTTTAATTAGTTTTGAGTTCCTGATTTGCTTAAGTCCTACCTTTAGGGCCAATTTTTAATGCTTATGAAACAGTGAGGAGAGGAATGAGTATTGTGATGGTCACATCAGCAATTCGTTTCTGCTCTTCCAAGCTGCATTTCACATTCAATAAAAATTTCATGGATTCTGCCTTTGAAAGAGAAGAGGGCAGCCTCATCCATCTCAAGGATGATGGTTTGATCTAAAAAAAAAATGAAACCCCAACTGTAATAGATGGAAGTCAGCTGTTCTGCTGCCTATAAATGGCCAGAACACTGATAAATAAGTAGATAGAGTGCACAAATAATGGAAAAACTACTCTTAATAGCTCAAGGCATTACAAAATATTTTATTAGGCTACATTATGGGAACTTGCAGATATTTTTTAATTATAAGGAAATACAGGAGGCAGTTTTGGGATGGGGAGATGAATGGCTTAATATTCTAAAAGGGAGTTAAAAAGCTGTGAGAGACATACCTGCAAAGGAAATTTCCACATCTAACTTCCTGAGGAACTTCCATTATATCTCTAGAGAAAGCAAGAAGAGGTAGCAACCATCATCTAAGCTGACAACTTTCTGGGGGAGAAAGAACAAAATGTTGAGATAGAGAAGAAAAAGGAGAGCTTAAATATTAAAATGGTAAGAAAGACAACAATCATATCAAATTTATACTTTGGAATATAGTGATACAACACTTACAGGATAAAGTTGAACATGTCTGATTGCTGCAAAGAGTCTAGGACATATGAAGGAGAAGTGACCTCTCTCTTACTACTGAAGGGCAATGAGACAACAGTAGACATCCAGGCCATTATAGCAGGAGAAAGGACAAAGAGATTCAGTTCATCTATTCTACTGTTATCAGCAAAAACCGAGTAATTCTCATCTGTTGTAATCAAGTGTAATTGGGAAAAAATTAGCAAGTCAGTACACTTCAGGCTTATTCTGTCAGCACTGGATTTTGCTTAAGACTTGTTTTTCCGGTTTTATTGGCTTTACATGCTTTGAAAGAGGCCATTTCAGTCTGTGACCCAGGACACTACAGATGTTTATCATTCCTATTTTAACAAAACCACAAGGTCAAAATGGCATAAGAAAATAAGCAGCAAAAGTGTAACAAATAGCATTCATTAGCTCATTCTGTTTTTAATGAAAGCACAGTTTAACATCAAGGTTGCTTTTTTGTCTAGTTTAATAACAGATTTTCTCATTGGACTCAAACTTTACTTTTGTAACAATTATCATGGTATAATCATAGTCTTCATTTTGCTGGGAAAAGAAGTGTGATGATTACCACCCAATGGGGACACATGGGGATTAGACTGCTATACAAAATATTGTGTATATTTGTAAATTTAGTCCTTTTGTTTGAAAAAATCATTAACAAATTGACTTGAAGACTTGATAGATATTATGCAAATGAGACTGGCACTAAAGTTTTGTTTGTTTTCTGTCTAGTCCCACAACCTTGTGATTTCAGGGCTCACCACAGTTGTCAGCCTTGCTTTGATTATCAGACATCAAGCACGTTCTTGGAGTTGGTTCTCTCAGACCAGACCCTGTAGGCTGTGGAAAGAGAGTTCAAATGTTGGCAAGCAAGGACCCACCTAGTTATTTATCTCACTAAATAAATGTCTCAATGCTTGGTAATACCTCTGTGTAGTAGCCATTCTGCCTGGATTCAGGTGCTGCATTTGTTGCTGCAGCTCCTGTGATAGCAAAACTGTCATGGGTATGTGAAGGGCCTGGCCCTATGGTGTGGCCCTTAATTTGAACTTGGCAGAAAAGTAACAGCCAATATTTTAAACTGCAGAGTTCAGGACAGTAACCATCTTCTAGCATTAAGGATTTGCAGATTTTATTTTAATGATGTAAAAGAACAAGTCAATTCAGAACTTTTGTAACAAGTATCTTCCCTGTCTCCTTTCCTCTAACATACTTATCCAGATGCATCTTTCAATCAGGTATACACAAAAAACTTTCAAGACAATAAATAAATAAATCCTAAGAATCAGGAAGGGAAGATAGCTTCCCCCACCGTGGGGGAAAGGAGTTAACTGATTCCCTATAAGGGAAAAGCCTGTGAGTTCAAGGTACTGTAATGATGGATGCAGAGGCAAATAACAGGATCAGTTACAAGATAACACAATCTTCCTCCAGAAAATCTTTGACATTTATAGTTCAGTTACAAAAGTGTGCTGGGAATGATCAAAAGAAGCCTCAGCCTCTGAAAACATTAACCTGAACTGAAACAGAGCTGTGCAGCAGGGAAGAAAAGAGGTGAGATCCGAAAAGGCTGGCAAAGATTTGGAAAGAATATTAATATATACAAATATTAATGTTTTTATTTTACATATAAGAGACCCCAGAAAGTCTTGATGTATGAAGCAGCACCTGAAAGAAGCAACTGAGACAATGAGTATTGCTGCTTTAGTAATTTTTTTTCCAACTCTGTATTCCTGAACTGTGATCTCCAACAGCTGTGTCTGGATGGGGGGAGGGGAGGTTGTGGTTGAAGATCATTAGCTGGGAGGAAAACTCCCAGGAGTTTACACAAAGCACCATTTAAAAGCTGAGTGCATTGACTCAATGAGAGTTTTTGGTTGGGTTACATAGACAGAAAACTGGTAGATATTTGGACAAAGTATGACAAAAATACCCTTTGTTTTCAAGCTATTAATTAGGGACAGCTCAAGCAGGCAGATGACCATGTCTACATCTGTACTACTAAGTGAAACAGACGCTGTCACCAATGGGCAATGCCCACACTTACATAGCTTTTGGCCATGGTTTCCTCCGGGCCCCCCTCCAGCACTTGTATAGTATAATTATTATTTCTGCGGCTAAAATTGTGTGAAGGCTCAGGTTTCAGTCTGTCAGACCAGTGCTTTCATAGCATGAAACTGCAGGAATGTGCTGCATACCCCTGACATGTACCATGCTGCATACCCAGGGATTCAGACAGTGCTGGGACAGTGCTGGGACAGTGCTGGGACAGTGCTGGGACACTCTAAGAGCAAGGAGCCAGCTCCAGTGGTTTAGTCATCTCTGTGTTTTCTACTGGAAACAGTTTCCAGCCATTCTACCCCCTGGCATTATTCAGGACTTGCTGACTCAGGTCAAAACTATGCCAAAAAGTTACGTGATGGGGGTGATACTGACCTCAGTGAGAAATCTCATTGCCAGGTCCTATTTTATCTTTTTGTTACATTGAAATTACCTTCACTAAAGAGAGGAGATGGGATTTAGTACAAGAGGAGTACAGGGGGTGACTGGATGCAGCTTTGCCGCACTGGTCAGGGAATCAAGGTACATAGGTACATGTACTCCTCCTGGCACTGCCTGTCCTGTCCCTCAGGGTGGCAAGGCTTCTCATCTTCCCTGTCACAGTGGCCTCTCTTCTGACAGCAATCACCTGCTCCACCAGCACCATAGTGACAGTGGCTTGCTCTGAACAAGGGACCATGGACAGAAAGATGGATCAGATAAGGGGCTTTGTACAGGGGTAAGGAAGTATTAATGGAACAAAAAAGACAACTCACGGAGCAGTGTGTTTCACCCACTAAAACATGAGATCTGGACTTTGAAGTCTCTGAGAAACCTCAGCAGAACCTAAGGTGGGGCTGGACTGCTGGCAGCTTCCCAGAAACCAAGCCCTTTGCTCACACTAGGTTCAGCAAGAGGACCATGCCAGGACTGATGCAGATTTCAGATTTTGTGACTTCAGAGCAGCCAGATCTAATATATGTCATCCAAGCACCTGTCTTTCACTGCTCTAACCAAAGCCACAGGCTTAGGACCTTGGGTAGCAGAACTAAAGTGACAACAGATTTTCAAGTGAGTAGCATTTGAATTACATTCTTAGAAGTTCAGTTCACAGGAAATTTCAAAATGTTCATGTTTTGGTCCAAATCAAAACAAAGCCAACAAAAAAGAAGCAAAAAAAATTTGCATTGAACTGGAAATTCCCCTTTTAAGGCAAGTCAGCAGCAGGATTATTAAGAAAATGAAGTACAAAGCACCAGGTGAATCTCCATTCCTATTAGAATTGGCTATTAAGTGTATCAGTCTCACCTGAGAGGCAACTAAAGCAGCCTGCTAAAATCAAAGTCAAAGCCAAGAGGCAATAATGTAACTATCAATATACCTAGGGAGAGAATTGGGAAGGAAGTGAGTAATTTGAGGTGAAGGTCAATTTTGACTCATGAAGAAAAGGATTTTTGCTGGCATTAAATGCAACGAATACTGATAACCACAAGAAAAGCTGAATTTTGATGCTTCTATCTCAAAACTCATTGCTTTAAATGGGCTCTGAGAGAGTTTGAGATGTTTAGATGATACAAGAGCTGAAAATTGTGGACCCCTGTATATAAACTGCAGTGGATATGTTGAATCCATCTCCCTCTCTGGCCAAAAGAGTAAGAAGTTTGGAGTCAATGGTGTGCACCTGTATCTCATGATTCCTAGCTGTCAGGATTTATCTAGGCTCTTCATGTAATACAAAATGTTAGACATGCCTCTGTTTCACTTTTCAGCAGTTATTTAAAACTCCCCACACTGTTCTGGTTTTCCTGTCTCTACATTTCATTAAAATCATCAGGTGTGAGGAAATAATAAATTAGGCAGTCCCAACATATGAGCAGATATACAGCCATGACAATATTTTGTTGAAAGTACTGAAATATGTGCATACCAAAGACAGTAATCTTACCATTGTAATCCTTGTCTGTCTGACCCAGCCCATCCTTCCCAGCTATTTCTCCACTGCAGATAAATGGATGGGGCTTGGTGATTCCAGTCCTGTAGGCAGCTATGAGCTGCCACTTCTTCTTCAGGGTGACATAAACAGTGTCTGTGCTGCACAAGTAACAGAAGCTATATTTTCTTATGAGATGTATCTCCAGAATTACAGACTTCCCTCACATTTCCCTGTCCTTGGGTAAGTTAATGACTTGTTTCATATGTTAAATTGAATTTCTAGGATGCAACAGGAATACTCCCTTGCCTCTTCTATGGAGAGGCTTTGACCAGGCATGGATTGATCTGAGAGTGAGACCAGAGACAAACAGACCTTCAACCCTGAGTCCACAGCCCTGGCTACTCACCTCCTCATTACGTCAGGCCAATGTCTGCACTAGGAGTTATAGCTGAAAATAACTAAATCAAAATTATAAAAGTGGAAGATTGAATTTATGAAAAGGAGAAACAGCAGTTTTGTGACAGTTTCCTACTAGAGCACAACTTCTGGGGTCAAAGTCATTAGTGTTCCTGCTAAACAGCAAGTAGCACAACTCTCAACAATTGTCAACTATTGGCTGTGTCAACTATTTTATGGTATTATTGTTGCATAGGCCATTTCTAGTTGTGGCCTGTGTAAGAGATTTGGGCTGGTTGGATATCCAAGTGTCTGTTTACAAGCGTCAGGTTGGATGGAATGTTATCAAGTACAGTCAAAGGCAGCTGGAAAGGACACATCTGTTGGTGCTCCACTTCAGGGCTACAATTGTAATTAAAAATAACAAGACAACGTTAGGTAAATGTTACTGCCGTTGTTTGAAGCCATTTACATGTTGCAATTGCAAATGACTTCAAGGCTGTTATCTAAACTCCACTAGACTCAAGTAAACAATGAAAAATTAGGCACAATATAACTTAGAATTGTGATAAAAGACCCCTTTGCCCTGTTTGTCTGTTTGGTCTTTCTGATAGTCAGCAATGTAAGAATCCTGTAAAAAGTCTTAGAAGAAAAAGAACAGGGAAAAAGCTACAGGCTTAGATTTAATTTTATATACTACATGTTGACTCTGTATGACTGCTTGTATGTGAACATTTTAGATAAATAAATCCAGTTTGAACAAATTTAATTTTAAAAATTGTGTGCTTTGGGGAGGAATATGACAAGCCAAGTTGAAATAATGAGGACATACAAGAAATCAACAAGAGGAGTAAGTATACCTAAAACATGACCACAAAAAGACCTTATTGGTACATAGAGTTATGATAACTACATGGTAGGGCAATCTAACATTAAATGACATAGCCCTGCACTGGTGCTGAACTCCAGACAAAGGAGAAAGTTGGACTCATCAAAAGCCTGTGGATGATGGTGAAAGAAGAGGACTCAGCTGCTACTGTCAGTAAACCAAAACACATAAACAGAGAATATGTAGTGGAAGCCTTAATTATGAATAAATGACAAATCATTTAACATCCAATGCACAGAAGCAGAGAGTCACAAGAGAGTTTAACTATCTAAAGAATGGGTAGGAAAGGAAATATCAGGACATAGATCAATTAACAAGCTCTATACTGAGAAGCATTGGTTGCCACTTCTATTCCTGTGTTAAAAACAGAGGGGAGAGTCTCTTCTGGCTGTGTTTCTGCACAAGTGAAAAGCACCAGTGAAAAGTAGTTGAGAAAAGAATGATTAAAGGTGACTTGGAGACAGTGACTAAAATTACAGAGTATATATTCTCAGGAAAGAAAATAGTGAAAAAAGAGATAATCATGAACTTGAAGTAGCCAACTTTCACCAACTCAAGTCAATAAAAAGTCAAAGGAGAAAGTAATTAAGTTGTAGCAGAAAACATAAGCCATCCTTATCAGAAGGAAAAAGTATTGAAAGAGAGGTTAATTTAGGTAAGACGGGAACTTTTACTTGATCTCAAACTCACAAAGTTCCATCTGAAAAGTGGAAATCAGATCAAATTCTAAAACATATAAAATAACAGCATGTGCATGATCCAATCAGAAGACCAAGGCATAAGCCAAATACAGAGCTAGAAAATACTTCAAAAGGAAGCAAACATTAAAAATAACAAGGAGAAAAGAAAATTATGACTGCTTTTCCTGCCTATTTGTGAGACTGGAGGCAAGGAAATAACATAACTGATGATCTCAACAAGACTGAAATAATTAAAACCTTTTTTTGCATGTGACAAAAAAAGCTGCAGACACCTCACTAGCATAATTAACACTCATAAAAAAATATTAAGTACTCAATGTAAAACAGGAAGAAATAGGTTAGGAGAGCATTATAGAAAATTCTCAAGTCAGCCAGAACAGACAGACTTTGGCCTGGGATATTTGACAAATGAGGTGAATTCTTCAGAGTAGCAATTACTTGAGAATCTGTCAAAAATGGCTAAAAGATATAAACCTGGGAAAGGACAAAAAGATAACAGCTGCCTTATATAATAATTATTCTAGAGGACACTGGAATATTAAACTAATCAATCTAACTTCAACTTACAGAAAAAAAAAACAAAACCCAGAAATAAATCCAAAGCATATCTAGAATTAAGAAACTCTTTGCAAGTTATTTAAATGAAAAAATAATAGCATAAAACCTAATTTGCTAATGAATATAATTTTAAACACATTTTCTTTATTTTGATACCATTATATCACAAAATTACAGGATCTTTCTTTGTTCTGACTTTATTAAACCTTTTCTTAACAATCTGGATAACAGTTTTAATAAGTTTGCAGATGAGGCAAAGTTGAAAAGAAGTGCAGTCATGAATGTATTGAAAAACACAATTCAAATTCAGAATTATGTTGAGAAATTGCAGTGGTGGAATGAAGAATGGATTAAATTCTACATGATGGGCGGACTTAGGTGGAAAATCCCTTATTCACTTAGGTGGAAATGATCAAATTTAATGCTCTGATTTATAAATATCAGTATTGCCTTCAAGCCTTTCTCTTCTGAGCACTATTAGAACGTCATCTAGAGAACTTGGTCCCTTTGGGGCATTGTACTTCAGAAGAGACATGGGGCAACTGGAGAAAGCCCAAACCAGTGCACATGATTAGAAGCAAAGAGAATGTGATCCATGATGAAAGATTTTAAAAATAGAGACCCTTTGGCCTAGGACAAAGAAAAAACTCCAGAGAACAGGGCAATTATCTTCAAACACAGAAGAGAATAATCTGATCACCATTTTCAATGTGGAAAAAAGAATTCTTGAATTTAAATTTTAGCAAAAAAGTAAGAGGCATTATGGAAAGCATTCTAATAATACTTGTGAATATCTGACACAGGTAGCTTTAGTAGGTAAGGGGGACTTTTCCACTGAGATATTTGTAAAGCTAGCCATGAAAACACCAAGAATTAAGAAAGAAAAGTAAATCCTGCTTTGGGATACATGAATGAACTACACCATGAGTAGCTTACTCATAGCTTTCAGCTATATTTGGCTTCTCATTAATTCAAGTGTGGTAACCATGTCAAAATAATGACATGTCAAGGATGTGAAGCTCATGATGAGTAGGTGGGCTTCTCTGGTGTAGGAGCTACTGCTCCTACTATTTGAGTCTCCACCAATGAAAAGAAGTAGCCATCAGATCCTGTTTAGAGTGAAGTCACCTATTTTCCTGGAACACAGCTTTACATTTAGCTTGCCCCAGATCCCATGATGGAGCTCAGGAGTTATGTAAGAACACTGTTGTTCACAGGAGGCTCTTTGGCCTCCCCAAGATATATGGTATGCATTGTATGGCTTTCAGCCAAGGTAAAATATTGTTATGCAACACGATTAACCAGAAAGGCTGGAGACTCCCAAAACTGGATAACTCTTGAGGCCATTTCTGTGTCAGTTGATTTGAGTCGCCACTGCCATCAGTACAATTATGAGCACTAAGAATCATCAAAGTACAAGCATGCAGGATGAAGAGTTTCAAATAATCATATGCAGCAATTTCACCCAGGCAGTGATTGAGGGCTAGAGGACCATAGATTGTGTGGACAGTGAGAACACTTTCTGTGAATGGAGTGAAAAGTCCATGGGAGGACCTCATGGAGGAGAAGAACTTGTCATGTTAGAGCACAAGAGCCCAGAGGTTCTGTATTTTGACTGTAAGGTGGTTATGGCTCCACTAAGGTTACTGATGGGAGAATTATCAGTGTAATCACATCTGTAGAAAAGGCTCTATAATAGTGAAACCAGGGAACTACAGACTTGTGGTCTGATTTTTACACCTCATCAGATGGATGATACAGAGTAGAACTGGGAAGCATGTGAACAAATGCAGTCTTTCTGAAGAGTCAGAGTGCTACTTTGCATCATCTTAGGAACTTCCACATACATAAAAATATTCTGCTTTGAGAGAAACTGCCCTGTGAATATCTGAATGACAAAATAATGCAAGTTCAGGATTTTCCTTGGCTGATTTCATAATTTTCTCAAAATGGTGAATTGTTGCAAAAACCCACACTCTCCAGATAATGGTTAATGTTGTCCTGAACAGAAGCATATCCATTATGTAGAGATAACAACAGCATGTATTTGATCAGTCTGTCCATCTCAAATCCCATATTGTCACAAATGCTTAAGATCTGTCAACTAGAGACCTTAAGCTGAATCATAAATTAAAGGATGCTGCTGTTCCTGGAAGTAGCAGACTTATTAAAACAACAAACAAAGTTACTGTCTGGCTTTGTTCACATTCTTTGACTAGCCCAAGAAATTTAAGAATCATTCTTTGTACACTGTGACCTTGACCAAATTGTTGTCTGTTGTCTTTTGCATGGTAGCACTACTGTTTTAGTGTAAAGTGTATTCAAGTACCTAAATAATCAAGCATGGTGTCTGTTCCAGCCTCTGTGTTCTCCCTTCCACCATAATCTTAGAGACAAAAGAACTTCAGGTGGAGAGCAGGAACATGTAGCAAAGGTTACAGAAAAATGCCCATGAAACATGGGTAGACAATGAACACATACTCTGAGCAATAAAATGTAAAATACTTGGAGAAGTGAACTGGTAACATCTCTAACATGTTAGAATTTAGGAATTCAAACACAGAAAAGCAACAAAGAAAGCCTTGTTTGAAGGGTTTAAACCTTTGGGACACTTAGATGAAAGCACTATAGGCAGAAGCTTTACCAGACCCTAAACTCAGCAGAAGGAAATGGAGGACAATGTGGACAAATAGGTGCAGGAAGTGGCCTCAGGTTCTGGATTCCTGCTTTGCAATAGGTGCCTAGTCACAGTCTTCAATAAACACTAGACAGACTAAGGATGGGTTTCAGTTAAGATCCAGAGAGCAACAATAGCACCTTCATAAAATAATACACACACATACACACACAAACACAC
>VZDJ01000010.1:108903-142719 GCA_008694505.1 Cyanoderma ruficeps
ATATACATATACATATACATATACATACTATAAAATTGATTGATGCTTTTCACTGTTCATTTGGAGAAGTTCTTCTGCCTAATGTAACATCTAGAATGCAGGACAACCTGTGTAGTGCTAGAAACAGGCCAGGACACCAGCTTTGATATTTCTTGCATTTAAAAAAGAGCAGTGAATATATCAGTTAAACCAAAACCTTTGTTTCTATGCTCCTCCATCTCCTTTCTTCAGAAAAAAAGCAAGCAAAATACCACAATATACACCTTTCACAGAGAACCAGAAAGTCAGTGTATTAATTACATGGCCAGATAGATCTTTATTTTATATTAGCTGTATATAATGACATGATGGATGACTTAGAAATAACAGAAAGAGAGAGCAAGAGACCTCAGGCAGTGGCACAGCATTTCTTCATTTTTTCCTTTCTTGTTTTGCTTGTGCCTTCCTATCCTGCATGCATTTTCACATTGATTCCTTGGAGATTAGTCCTTAGAGAAAATCCTCTGTTTCCACAGATATTTATTGGTTAGGTAATTATTCTACTTTCATATAAAGTATTTGGGGGAGCTTTGCTCTGTAGCTTTAAAGGAAGTAATCCAGACAACCCACAAACTAAATTTTTCCACATATTCAGAGATGGAGAACAGAGCTGCTATTAAACATTGTTTATACTTTTACATACAGCAAGCACTGTGCATTCCCAGCTCTTAGTACAAGTCTGATCATGGTTGGAATATGCATTTTATTAGTGTGGTTTCTTTTTGTGGCAAGCAATTGTGTGTCATGGTAGTTTTTTCTGCAATTTTACTTACGACGGAACTTCAGATTAAAAGAGAGCTTCTCTTCTTTCAGCTGTTTCTTATATGAATAAAGAACATTAAGAAAGTGAAAGGAGGAAAGAAGAAGAATTAACTTCCTCCTACACAGAATTTTGATTTGCTATTATCCTAAAAACAAAACAAATATAAAAATAAATGCCACAGTAAATGCCTAAAAAGAGTAATTCACACTCTATAAAGGTTATCACCTAAGTTTCACACACTGCCAGTGGACTTTCTTTTCTCTTAAGTTTTCTAAAACCATCACATAAAGGGGAAAACACATATATTCATTTGAATCATTCTCTAGCTCATTTCCAAAAGACCAGCATGTTCCTTTGACATCCCCATTTTTGACTGCCATCTAGGTAAAATCAGCAGAGATTGATTGGAAAAAGGTGTATCGTATTACTTAAAACAATGGATTCATAGCCCCTGTGCTTGGGGGGGCAGTAACTAACACTTGTCCTGTTTAATGCTTGCATCAATTACCTGGAGAAGGTACTGTGTACTCTGGACAGGTGTGCAGATAACCAAACTGCAGGGATCAGTCAATATGCTCAAGGGCAGGGCTGTCTTACAGCAGGACATAGACCGGTTGGACAAGCAAGCCGATGGGAGCTGTGAGAAATTCTGCCAGGACAAATGCAAAATCCTGCCCTGGGAGGAAAGAAGCCCATGAGGTGGCACTGAGAGATATTGCTAAACTGGAGTGACCCAGTGAAGCATTAGCAGGATGCCCAGACCAGGAGCTGGAGCACCAGACCTTAAAAAGGATGTTGAGGGACAGGGCTCTTTCAGCAATGAGAAGGGAAGGCTTTGGCAGCACCTCAGAGCAGTCTTCCCCCTTGCTGCAAGCAGGACATTAAGAAGACAGAACCAGGCTCTCTACAGCAGTGCATGGTGGACAAAGGAGAGACAATGGGGATAATGAGAAGTCCAGAGAGAAAAAAGGAAACCTCTTGCCCCACAGGACAGTAAAGCAGTGGAGCAGGTTGCCCCAAGATGCTTGCAGCCTCCATACATAAAAGTTTTTGAAACCCAAAGGAGTAAAGCCCAGCAAGATTTTCTCTCTTCACTGACCCTGCATTGAGCTGTAGGCAGACAGGGGATCTCCTGAGATCCCTTTCGGGCTGTGCACCTTCTGTGTTTATGATTGTGTTAAACAAGCAGCCAAGAAAATAAGATGATAGATTTAAACTGCAGTTATGAATGCAGAATATGAACAATATCTTGATTTAATCTGTCTTCTGCATTTCTTCATCCAGTTTTTAAAAACAGAAACTCTTTTTGTAATTAGTATAAGTAGTTTTTCACTCAAGAGAAACATATCCATGCTCACTTTAACCTCAAACCATAGGAATTTTAAACTACTCAGACTATCTTTTTTCAGGACTCATGTAAAAGCTCTGCAGGTAAAGCAATATTAAGAGTGCATTTTCCACTATTGTATTAGCAAAAAGCCTGAAAACAAAATGTCACTTTATTTTCTTTCAATACAAACTGCTAGATGAAGAAACACCTTTTCTTCTAGCATGGACTTTGGATGTGTACCCCATTATACTAACTCAGAAATATATAAATTAACGGCAACTACTGCCTGCTAAATCAAGCCACAGGAGTTTGGCTGATAGACTTTACCAATACAGCTACCTTTACATTGTAAAAGCTCAGATTTTAGCCAGTGCTTAAAGGAGGCACTTACTGACAAGTAAGTCTGGCAGAAATTCAAAAACAGCACTTGCTTCAGACACTTAACAGTGAAGGAACCTCTTTCAGATGAATTATCATGAACTGAGCTGTTGGAGTCCTATTTGACACCCTGTTGATAAACGCTGCATTGGACACTGTTGTAAACAGAGAGCAAAACCAGACTCAGACATCCTTTTGTCTTCTGTGCTTGGTCCCAGAGCATCACGCTCAGGAAGGACTGAACTTTCAACAAACTGTTTGGAAAGGAGTGCAACAGCAACTGCATATACAGAGAAAAGGGCAGGTGTAGGCATCCTGGGATATTATGTCAGAACAAAATGGTCAGAATACATTTTTTTTTACTGAATTTACTGAATGTCCTCAAGCCAGGCTTGCTTTTCCAGGCTTTTAAAGGAGATTGGACAGAATCTGGAAGAGTAATAATACAGCACAAATCAAAAACTGAAGAACATGGGCATGAATGGATGAAATTATACATAGTTTTAAAAGCAGATGTTTCCTAACAGATGTATAAAAAAATACAACCAATTTCTCTGGTGTTGCTGAGCTAAGATTTATGCTTCATAAGATCCCAATCTTGAGTACTTTACTGCTAATTTCTCTGGGTGATTAAACTATTTCCACAGACTATTAGTAATAAATCCAGTAATTAGTTTGATATCTCCTTAATCCTCCAAAGAAACTGAGAATAATAGGTATTAAAAGACAGACTTTTTTTTAATTTTAGTAAGACACAAGCCAAAAGACCACTGATCATTTGTTATGCTATTTATTATTTGTATTGGAGTGATTGAGAAAATTAAAAGTATTTATCCTACACACAAGTGATTCACAGCCTTGTGTTTCAACAGATCCAAGGCCAGCTGTAGATAATGTGGAAACTCCACTCTTGCCTGTCTCCTGTCTTTCCAGCCCTGCCATATACCCACAAGCTTTCTGATTGAAAATTACTTCGGCTGCTTTCGCCTAAATCTGGTCTTGTTGGCAGTGTACTGTGTTTGACATTAGTCCCCATGAAACTAAACTACCTATCATGCGAAGAAATAAAGAACCTTATCTAGTATAGAAAAAGTCCAGGCAGCTGTAAACCTAGAATATATAATAAATCTATGGATTTATTGTTATCCAAGTTTACTTGTACATATAATGAGTGAGCAAGAAATTATTTTCTCTGGTTTATCCATGTTGTACTTTACATGCTCAGCTCTCACTGCCACTTGGTTAATGCAAACCAGTTTGTCATAGTCTCAGATGTTATTATGTTATAGGAATATTGCATTAAACAAACCCCATAAACATCTCTGGACCTGGAATCTGCCCCTTATATCAGAGTCCTTCAACCACAAAACTATAGGGCCAGGATCAGATCTGTGGTTGCAATTTCTAACACAATGAGTTATTAATAATGCTTCGCCATAGCTTCAGCATGAGAGGTAAGAATGAAAGGCCTGACTAACAACCACTAGTTTGGCAGCACAGGCAACTCCCAGGAGATGTGGGTACAAATTCTCTGACCAGTGGTAAGAAATGGAACTTAATATCCTTTGCACATATATTAATGCAAAGACTATGGTATTGTTTGACACTATTGAAAAAAAATCTGTTCCTGTGATTTTGAATGAGGAAAAGGCAAGAGATGGTTCTGGGGTAGGAATAAGGAAGATGAATCTGTGTGCCCTTAGTTTAATCGCCCTGAACAATACTTTTGTCATATACTTATCAACATGTCACATTTTAATTCCCTTAAGTCAGCTGGAAATTGATGAAGTGACATCTCATGGTCCATCTCACCCCTGGTACATGTCTTCAGCCCTCTGGAATCACCCTGTTTGTTCTGGGCAGAGCAAGCCTGGATCAACAGCCCAGGTGAAAACAGATCACTCGCTGCTCTCAGGTCAGTCTTTGGGGAACACCAGGTTTCCAAGCCAAGCAGCTCCCAGGTTCAATAGCGAGGGAAGGGCAGCACTGAGCTGAGTAGCCAGAGGAGCCAGGAACTGCACAGTTCCCAGACATTATAGTAAAACAACTTCCATATGTCAGCACAGTTATCCATGTACACCAAACACAGCAGAAAGCTTGGGTGAGATACGATTGTCTTCTATTCCCAGTTAATTTCAGAGTGGGGCTTTGTGACTTACTGAACGATTGTGAAACTCTTACAACACTGATCTGTGGGGGTCTTATCCCACCTTTGTTTAACGAGGAAGCCAGATGTTGGCTTTTGAAGGTGGGGGACGCACACATTTAAGGCCTACAAGGGCCTTAAAAGATCTATGTGTCACTGCTGAGGTCACCTTTGCACATGTAAGTCTACCTCTGGTACTCTGTCAATGCAAATGAAATCTAAATAAACTGATGTCACTATGCTCCTTTTTAATGCTTTCTTTCCTAAACTGTTTTTTGGAAGAGAAATCTTTTATTATTTTAAGACAATCCCTAGCAGACGCTCTCCGTTTTGCTCCGTAGCTCCCACACTCACACTGCTCAGCCCTGTGCGTGCACTGCCACACACCTGGTCGCGGAAAGTGCCACCATCCTTTCAGCCGCCCAGGACCACTTCCACCCGGCAGCCGCCCCCGTGGCACGCAGACAGTCCCTTCACTCTAAAATCGTGCTCGTCGCCTTCTCAACACAAAGGCGATTGCTAGCCCTGCTGAGCCCCTGCCTCACGCCCGGCCAGGTGCCCGGGGCTCGCCCCCGACAGCCATCGCGGGCGGGACTGCGCGCACAGCGCGGAGCTGGCGCCGGGGCCGCGCTCCCGCCCGTCCGGCCGGGATGCGCGGTGCAGTAACCGCCGTCCCCCTCTAGGCGGAGCCCCGCGGCGCAGCCAAAGTGCCGGCACCGGCCGGGGCTCGGGCCGGGCGGCTGCGATCCCCGGGCCGCGCCGAGCCGTCCCACCCCGCCAGACACGCTTCCCCTGGCCGCTCTGGAACCCTCCCTCAGCGGCCGGGCCGGGGTGAAGGAGGAAGGGAATACGCAGCGATGGCCGCTGAGTGCCCCGCGCCCCGGCAGGGCAGGCGCGGAGCGGGCTGCGGCAAGCGAACCGAGTGCCAACGCCGCTGCCGCTGCCGCCGCCGGGGGACGGTGTATGGGGAGGGGTGTTGGGGAGCGCTCCCCACCGCCCGCCGCCGCCCCCCGCCCCGTGCTGACCTCCCCTCCCTCCCTCCACTCCGCTCACCGCCTGCCCCGCCCCGCCCCGCGGGAGGAGTGCGGGCTCAGCCCGCCGACCCGCCGCTCTCGTTCGTTTTTTTTTTTTTTGCTGGTCGCTGCCGCCCCAGAAGTTGGGGCCGGCCGCGGCGGCCGCTCGCTGAGGCGCTCTCATGGTGCCGGCGCCCTCCCGGGGGGGGCACTCCCGCTGCCGCCCGCAGCGCCGCCGAAACTTGGGGGAAGTTTCCGAGCGAGTCGGTGAGTACCGGGCGGCGGCTCCGCGCCGCTCCCCGCCGCCCGCCTCCTGCTCGGCGCGGCCGCGCAGCGGCTTCCCCGCCCCGTGGGACGACGGGCTGGGGTCCCGCTCCTGTCCGGCTTCACCTCCCCTCGCCCGGGCTTGACGGGGGGTTTGGGAGCTTGTCCCTCGGTCCCGACTGGTGTCGGAGCCGCTCCGGGAGCGGGGCCGCCCGTGTCCCGCTGCTGTGGGCAGCGCGGCGCCGGAGCCGGGCCGGGACCGCGGCGTCAGCTCTAGCCGGGGCTGGGACGGCGGGCGGGGGGCGAGAATTCCTGTCACGTCCCGTGCTGTGTGTGATGGAAGGGGTGCCGGGGAAGAGAAGCCTAGCCCCGGAGATCTGGAGAAACAGTTTTCTTCAGAGAAACCCTCTTTTCTGTGTGGACTTGGATTTAAAAAGCAGAGCTAGAATGGTTGATCAGCTGCCAGCGTTGCGATTTACCCGCTGTAATAGACCTAATCAGAATTTTTCTTCTGTATGGTTTATTGCAGTTTATACAATTCCTGCAATTCTGCCCTCTTTTTTTTTTTAATGCCATTTGTCCATAATTTTGTTTCTTATTGTGTGACATGCTGTAAGTATTGCATAGGATAAAAAAAATAGAGAATGTTCTGAAAACCAAATACTGCTAACATTCTGAGCAGAAATGTGCAAACAGAGGGGTTAGTTAGGGGATAGCAGAAGAGTAAATAGTGCTTTATCATAGTAATGTCTTCAGTAAAACTCGTTGCAAACTCTCATGGGACTAATGCTAGAGATCAAGTGAGTAGATGTGAATTTGTAATTCATCTTTTCAGTACAGTATATTTTGTTTAGAGTTTAGTGTATTATTAACTTTATGGTGTTCAGTCACAGCTTAGCTTTTCTCTTTGCGTAGCACAAAGAAATTAAAAAACTAGCCCACTGCTTGAGTTGGATCCTATTTTATTAATGCTTTAAACAAGTATTTGCTGATGCAAAAAATTGAAGTTATTTGTCAGGATCTTTTTAGCTTAAATCCGCAAGACTCTTAACTATAGCATAGACTTGGTTGTTCACATCAGTAATGCAAATGCAGTTTGGTGTAGAATCAATTTAAGGAGATTTGGTAAGATGTATATAAATGCTGGTGTTTATTTAAAAGATGGTATTTTAAATATTGAGATTAAAGTACATTGCAATTGAGATGTCTTGTGGCTCTGGGTGATAAATGTAAGTATTACTGAAAGTTATTTGCGTAGCTTGAACTGTTTGAATAGGAATGTGGTGTCTTTCATCTCCACCACATCTCAGTCTCGCATTAGGAGAATTGCTGCTTACTGTGTTAATTCATGATGTTAGCATGTTTCAGTAGTTATAAAGGATTGACAAACAAGATGGTTTGCAATCCTTCTGAGGAGTGATTTCTAATGTTGCAGTAAGTGGTAGTGGTACTTTCATCAGATATATAACTGCTGAAACTTGCACTAATGTATAGAGAAGTTACAGACACCCACCAAGTATTTTGAAATTTTCTGAGTATGGTCAATCATTGTTTTCATTACTATGGGCTGTTTCCTCTCCTGGTCTTGATATATTTGCACAGCAGAGTGTTGCACCATTCAAGTGTAAGAAATGAAGGGCTCTGTTGAGGCAGCCCACAGCACTGCTCTCAGAGAGTACATGGGTGTCTGTGCCACACTGGCTGTGTTGGGGAAATCTATAGAGCTCAGTTCTAAACATCTTTACAAACTGAAGTAGCATGTAATACGGTATATGACCTCTTGTGCCCTCTTCCAGTAAGGAATGATCAAGACCTCTGAAGACAAATCTCCCGTTTACAGATTGGTGCTATTCCTTTTCGTGAGCTGGAGACCGAGGAAGTATGAGTGTATATAGTGGTCCTTTTAGAGTATAACTTCCACTTACAAGGTCTCTTTTACCTGACTGTATGTACATCTCTAAGCGCTTATATTAACTGGAGTTAGGCCTTGCTCCTGTTAAATTAAACTTTTGCTGCAGAAATTGTGTTTTATCTTGTGCTATTGAAAGGAGCATTGAACTGAATAAATAAAACATCATGTATCTTATTTGAAATGCTGGATTTCCACTAATAAAATAGAAGCTGTGGATATTTGTTATTAAGAAAGGAATATAGGCAGAGATGCTTTGATCTTTTTTCCCCTCTTATTGAAAAATAAATGCTTTATCAGACACGACAGCACTTGCTTGCATTCAGCCCAGTTGAAGATCTCGCAATCTTAAGGTATGTGTCAAAACTATTCAAAAACATTGCAAGTGAATAAAAATTATAGGAATAACAAGAAGGGAGGATAAAGCTGGTGGGTAAGAAAGGGCAAGGCTACCTTTCTTGCCCCACCAGCTGTGGGGTAAGAAGTGTAATAATGAGTCTACCCAGTCCACATGGGAATCCTTCAATGATAGGTTAGCTTGAGGGTCAGGTTTCTTTTAAATGAAGGGTTTTTCTTATCTTGTTGCCAAATAGTTTTCTGATGGAAAGACACCCCTTTGGCCCAATGGAGCTGAGGTAGTAATTCTGGGGAGAGAGCAATCTGTGGAAAACAGGGAGAGAGGTAGTAGGGCTGCTACTTCAGTGTGGTGAGGGCAAAAGGCTGATGCAATGACATACTAGCTTGGCAGGAACAGATTTATGTCAGGACTTGAAGGAACACTTTGTGCTCAAATTGTTTATCACAAGGGAAATCTTCCTTTACCGTATATGAATCTTAGTTTGAATCTTTGTATGAGGTGGGTGTTTGTTTACACATCATTTTAGTTCATGAGTGATGGAACAAGTGTCCTCTTATCAAAGACCTGGTTTTCAATGTCTGAGAAACAATTTTTCCCAGAAAATTGTAAAGGCTGTTTTCTGACAGTTGAATGTTGTCTGTATCACATGTACTGCAGATTGTGATTTGAAAATACATTTAAGTACATATTTTATTGACCTTTAGAAAGCATATATTCTATTGAAAATGCCTTAACCACTGAAGTTAGTTCTTTTCTTCATTATTAAGTTAGTATAAATTTCAAAAATGCTTCACAGTAGCAGGGTGGCTTGCAACAGGGTGGAACTTAATGTCTCACTTGAACAACGTAATGTACCTTGCTATTTGCTGGGCATTTCAGGTGTTGTGAGGATGCAAAAGACAATTAAAATTATTCTTACTGAAGGAATAACTACTGGAAAACACAATTGGTGGTGGCTGTATGAGCACAGACACTTGGGTCAGAGTAGCTTTTCAGATCTGATATTGCCCACTTTGTTATCATGTACTCAGTAGCTACATGAGTAATCAAGCATTTCTGTCTTTTAAAACTCCATCTGCCATGCTATTCTTACTTACAGTGCTAATTTAAACCATTTATGTTTGTCTTTTGACTTGCCGAGAGATCCAGACTGCAATGCCAACACCCATACCTACTAAATCGTGTTTGGCTTTATAAATTATAAAGTTATAAGAGTTACAAAAGTACTCCTCTTTGTAGTGACACAGTCTGCAACGTAGTCTTTTGTCCTGCTGTGCCCATGCTAGTGGTTAGGTTTTGTGGAAGGGATCCACTGTGTGGGATCGTGGTCCTGTGGAGGAGGTTGATACAGGGCTGCATGGAGAATGCTGGAGATGTGGCGGAGAAAAAAAACTCTGCATGGTGACTGCTGGTGATATGAAACTCTGGTAAATGTAGCAGAAAATTTTAACCTCTCTGTATTAAGAGAATAAACACAGCACCAATTCTGTTGGGGTGTAATGATTTATACTTCCCCGTTTCTCCTTTTCTGTACCATTTAGTGAGACTTAGAGCATTAGTGTATTACAGTGCTAGACCTGCTCGGCCTCTGCATCAGCCACGGAGTTACAACTGAGGATGGGTCCATAATGTGAGAAGCTGAACTCAGAATGTGCAATGCAAAGATGCTTTGCTGACTTTGTGTGCATTAAGGCAGCAGATTGCCACCTCTGATCACTTAAGCTTGTAGCTTGTAATCCTAGAACAAAGTTGATATATGAAAACATAAATACAAATAACCAATTGTATTTAAATAGGATGTTAACAGAGATGGAGAAAATTAATATTTAGAACTTCAAAAGCAGTTTAAATACTGTCAAAAATCTGTTATGGTCTTCAAACTCTGATTATAAGTGATCAGTCCAAACATGAAATATTCTGTTGGATGCACAGCAGTAATTTTATACTGAAAGAAGTCAGTAGTTAACAGACAACAACTCTGAGGGGAAGCTGGAAAAAGATTATTAATAACAAGTATAATGTTACAACATTCAAGCATTTAAATAGAATTTGAGTTTTTACTGCCTCAAAAGAAAACAGGATCAATAAAAGTTCATATTGCAGTAAATCTCTAGAATGCATTGATGGATGGTAGAAACCTGTACTTGTGTTAGTTTTGCGAACAGATATCTTTGTGCCTGACGAATATCCAGAAGTTTTGGGGTTTAATCCATGCACAGTTTATCTATACATCCTTATTGGTATAGCCAAACAACTCCCTTTGTGCCTTTTGGAGCTTGGGGATAGTCTGACCGTGAAATACAACTTGCAGGACAGAAGAAACAGGCTGAAAGATCCGTCCTCACATTTTATTCCAGCTACCTCAGTTAAATGAACTTGCAGTCAGTTTCTGCCTTACGTGCTTGTTTTCCAGCTGCAGCAAGCAGTCTGATTTCTGCTATATTTCATGTTTCTTTTTTTTTTTTTTTTGCCTGCCTTTTTCATAGGTGCATTATGTTAGTGCTATCTAGAGAATGAATTGGGCTTTTCTTAATTGCATAACTGAAAATACTGCTTGAATTTGTTATGGAATGCTTATTAAACTGTGTTTGCTCAAGAGCCATGTTATGAGCCTACTTTATAATTGTTCTGAGCAATGCCTTGTTTACTGTTTTCATCCAGAAGAGCTTGAACTGTTCGGTGTTTTGTTGGTTTGTGAAATTGCTAATGGCTTTATGTGATGCTATAAAAAGTGAGTGAAAACAAAACAGGATTCCTTCTAGATGGTGGCTCTTGTCCTTTGCTTCGCATGGATTGAGGAAGACTGATTGTGGTTACTTTGGGACCAAACTTTACCTGTTCTGCCAAGAATAGGGAAGATCTGACATGAGGACTGAGAGAAGAGTAATTAAAAGCTGCTGTATCTTTGGGTTTCAATTGCATTTTATGGCTGAGTCTGTTACAGTATATCAGGAGCACTGTGGAACTTCTACTTAAAAAGAAACCTCTAAGAAAACCATAGCTTTCGTAATGAGTGTGACAGTTCGCAGTCAGACAGAGTAGCTCTAAAGACTAAGTCAGATGTTAAGTAAACAGAGTAGAATACAACATGGTCAGGACTCTACCAGGCCATCTCTTTGATAGGACACATAGATCAAGCCTGGTGAGCTGTGCCTGTGCTGGGGCTTTGGTCTTGTGTTGAGTTCTGGCTGGTTTAGGGCATAAAATAGGTGAGTTGAGCCACCTGAAAGAATGATTTGCAGGGTGCAGTGGGAAATCCTGCTCTTTTTCTATAATCTGTTTGCAGATTTTGGCTGGGGCACACATATAACTGCGACACATGCAGCTGAAATGTTACAGGCTGGTGCTTGTTCCAAATAGGGCCAACCTGCTGGTCCAGCATGTGTGAATGAGCTTATCTTCCAGCTGCAATGTTTTTGTGGTAGGATCAAAAAGCGCGTGTCAGACGGTGCTTTACACTTTTCAGCTGTGATTTCTGACCTTTGGAGAGTGGCAGTGAGCCTCTGGGTCTGCTCGTGCTGGGTGTTGCTAACAAACACTGCACAGGAGAGGAGCCTGTTACGTGATAGGGTCACTGCTGGCCGGCTGTGCACCAGCCAGTTCTGCTGCTGCAGGACAGTGTGTACAGCACGGAGGGACTGCAGCCTGGGAGGCGGGGGGAAACAGCCTTCCACTTCCCTCTGAGAAAGGCTATTTATGTGGAACTGTGTGAGGGGCTTTGGTATCTTCCAGCTCTGAGGTGCTTTAATTAGGATGGCCATATCAGTTGAGAAAACATTTCAGAAAAAGAAGTCACTGTTGTAAAGAAGCCTGTGCCTCATTATTGCTGGTTCTTAGATAAGTGTTTTGTTTGAACAGCTAATTTCCTTGAAATAATGGGTAGCTTTGAGAAAATTAATTTCTTTGGTTGCATTTTGGTTGTGCAGTTTTTTTTGGCAGCGTGTAATTTCATCCACCACAAGGCACACACAAGTGGGTTAACTACGGTGGGTTCTGCTTGCCGGTTCTCAGGGCTCTAGCTGACCACAGAGGTGCTGTGGAAGGACCTCTGAAAGGTGCTTCCATTAAGGAAACATGGCATTCACCTGTTTGAGTGGTGTGAGGGGCCTGCCTAACTTGCATTGAGGCAAGAGGAATAAGAATATTTGCTTTATACATCATTGTAAAGCTAGCATGGCTTTATACAAAGGGGAAGTCTTGCCTGACAGATTTGGTGACCTTCTATGATGGAGCTACGGGTTTGGTGGACTGCAGCAGAGCAACTGATATTGTCTGTGTAGGCTAATGCAGTTTGACACTGTCCTGCAGGCCATCCTTGTGTGTAAATTGGAGAGATGCGGATTGATGGATTGATCACTTGGTGGATAGAGCTGGCTGGATGGCCAGCTCAGAGTTGTGGTCAAAAGCTCATTGTCCACATGGAGACCAGTGATGAGTGGAGTCCCTCAGGGGTCAGTCCTGGGGCCAATACTGTTCTACACCTCTGTCAGTGACATGGACAGTGGGATCAGGGCTCCCTCAGCAGGTTTGCTGCTGACACTTAGCTGTGTGGGGCACTTGACACAGGGGAGGGAAGGGATGGCATCCACAGGGACCTGGATAGGCTGGAGAGGTGGGACCATGCATGTTATAAACGAGGCTGTAGATCCAGTTGGTAAAAAAAAACGACGAATCGTTTATTGAAAACAAAACGACTATTGCAACATCAAAAGGAGTCGGGCTAATCCCGACTCCTTTACAACAAGCCAGAGTTACAAAAATATGTGTGGTACCATATGGGCACTTCCCTCTTAGGCAACAATGTCCCTCAGAGAAAAGGCACCCTCTCAAGCTGTCTGTCCCTTTTATATCCTCCTTTCTTTCAGTGATTGGTGGATTTTGGATCCTCAAGATGATTGGCTTGTTTTTCGGGGTTCTATTGGTCCTTAGCGGGAGCTCCTCTGGACCAATCACTTTCCCGCCTTTGAATGCTTGGTCAGTTGTGTCCACCAGTCATTGACCCGGAGTGATGTCTTCATTTGGAGCCTTCTTCGGGAGAAGAAAGATCCTTTCTTTCTTCTCTCTCTCTCTCTCTGGTGTCAGCCTTGCAAATACTCTCGCACTCTTTAACAGTAACTTCTTACACTCATAACTGTTCGGAACTAGTAACAATTGTACAAACTTACAATTACAATCCTACAAAACTTGTAGTAACAACTCGTACAAAGCCATGAATGGAAATGAAACTTGTAAGATGCATAAACATTTGTAACAGACACCTACAAAGTTGCAAACGGAAATGAAACTTATAAGATACATATCTATACATTTGTAACTAAAAATATCTACCTTTAAACATCGATGACAATGCAAACCTCAGGGAGTTCAGCAAGGCCAGGTACAAGGCCCTACACCTGCATTGGGGCAATCCCAGACACACCCACAGGCTGAGCAGAGAAGTGACTGAGAGCAGCCCTGTGGGGAAGGACTTGGGGGTGGTGACTGATGAGAAACTCACCACGAGCCAGCAGTGTGCACTCCGAGCATAGAAAACCAAGGGTATCCTGGGCTGCATCCAAAGGAGTGTGTCCAGAGGGTCAGGGGAGGGGATTCTGCCCGCTATTCTGCTCCTGTGAAACCCCACCAGAGGCACTGTGTCCAGCCCAGGTGTCTCCCAAGTTAAGAGGGACATGGGACAGCTGGAGCAAGTCCAGAGGAGGCCACAAAGCTGATAAGGATATTTCCCCTAAAAAGAGAGGCTGAGAAAGTTGTGGCTGTTCAGCCTGGAAAAGAGAAGATTGTGTGGAGACATCATGGCAACCTGCCAGTATCTGAAGGAGCCTACAGGGAAGCTAGAGACGGATTCTTTGTCAGGAACTGTAGAGACAGGACAAGGAGTAATGGAACAAACTGAAAGAGGGGAAATTTAGGTTATATATAAGGAATAAATTCTTTACTATGAGTGTGGTGAAACAGGTTTCCCAGGGAAGCTGTGGATGCCCCAGCCCTGGCAGTGTATAGAGCGATGCTGGGTAAAACCTTGAGCAGTCTGGTCTTGTGGGAGGTATCCCTGCGCACGATAAGGGAGATTGGGACTAGATGATCATTACAGTGCATTCCAACCCTTAATATTTCTATGATTCTATGATTTTTCAGGCTTATGGTGGATAATGTCATAAGACCCGTATCCAACATACAGGGGAATTAAGCAATACATTTGGCCCTTGTATCTTTGATCCATCTTGTGGTGTAGAATGCACTTAATGCCATGATGGAAAATATAATGTTGTCCACTGTTGTACCCATGTGTTCATTGTGGCCTGTTCTATTGTTTTGTTTTTTTTTCAAATATAAAAAAATAATACTTTATTGAGCTAATCAGGTATATTGTGAAAATCATTTCAGATCCCTTTTCCTCTCCTGTTCTACTACTGCAGGTGAAGGTGAAGAGCTCTCTCCATAAGAATCCAAGGGAACTTTGTGGAGCCAGTGTGAATAAAAACTCCATCCATCAAAAGGAAAGAACATAGGATTTAGGAAGAGACACTCCTTCTGACTAGTTGTTCACATTGACATTGAATGATATAATGGGAATCTTCATGCAGAACCATCTATAGTCATGCTCCTGTTTTCTTTGCTGAAGCGGGAGTTGCAGATTTTTTTAAATAATTTTAAAAATAATTTTGGCTTATTCTTTCAAACCCAAGGAAACAGGGAGCAAAGTTAATCACAGGAGATTTTCAGTTAGAAGAGGGAAGAAATTTTTTATACTGTTAGAAAGTGTTCAGTGTTTCAGTTTGCTAAATCATGCAGAAAAGGAGAAGAGGTTGAAGGATCACAAGCCAGGGACTGCATACAGATTCTGGATAGTTTGTGAAACAAAATGGAGTATGTGCAAGTAGGAAGACCAGGACCTGAAAGCCTGGGGAACTAATGGTTGTTGGAAAGACTGAAGTTATAGGCTCTGAAGCATTTGGTTCCACTGTCTTAAGTGAACATTTATGTGAACACATAACTGAACATTAGGTGGCCAGTAATCAAAAGAACATGTTTAAGACCAAGAGTAATGCTTTGTTTAAGGATGTTTGAGGTGGCTGGACTAAAACACAGTAAAAAACCCAGCTTCCTCAAGATGATTAAAAATTCTAATGTCATTTGAATTGCACCCAGAAGTATATTTTCATACTGATTTAAATTTTTTAAAAATTATTATTATTGTAAAGATTATAGTGTTTCATGGATAGAGCTATGCTAGGAGTAGAAATATTTTTGGTAGTGTGGGACTGATTCTGTCAGTGGCTTGCATTGCTGTGCTTTCCAAATGGTATACTGGTTCCAGTATTTTTTAGCAGCCTGTCAGTGCAACAGCATGTAAAAATAGAGGGAACAGAAAAATAGTATCTTTGCATTAAACAGCTGATGTCATTCACCTACTCATTTTATACATGAGCATAATATATTTTATAATATATTGATGTTACTATTAATATTATATTACATTATAAATATTATTCTAAGTAATAATAATAAATATATTTTTATTAACTGAATATATATATATTATATT
Organism: Cyanoderma ruficeps; assembly: GCA_008694505.1. Classification (NCBI taxonomy): domain Eukaryota; kingdom Metazoa; phylum Chordata; class Aves; order Passeriformes; family Timaliidae; genus Cyanoderma; species Cyanoderma ruficeps. The sequence goes on from VZDJ01000010.1 coordinate 124,650, forward strand.
ATTTTTATATTTAAATTTACTAATGCTGGACTATGAAAACAAAATGTAAATAAATAGGACTGCTACAATTTGTTGTTAGAGCTGAAATAAAAGAGCTCTCTCTCACTAGTTACTTTTTTGTCTGGAGTTTTTAAACTTCTAAAAGGCTCCTTGCAGGGAACCTGATCTTACAAGAGGCTGTGACTGTTTGTATGAACTGTTCATATATACAATCCCATTTATAAGCAGCAGAACTGTGGCTTTCTGGGCAAAAGAAGTTATCCTTTTCACTTTCTACATCTCAGACACCTGCTCTGACCAAATATGTTGAAAATCAGAGAAGTACATCCATTCCCATTAAGATTGAGCAGTACTACAGAGCAACATCCTCAGCTGTGGCTTTGATGCCTGCTGGTCATACAGCTCTCTCTTCTCAGGACTTTTCATTGTTGCTTCATATCCCAGTAGACTGGTGTTTTCCAGATGCTCTGATCACTCCCTACGCTAAGAATACAGATAGGTCCTCTTACAAAATGTTATTAAAATACCCAGTCAGAAGGAGTGTGCTTATTTACAGGCTGTGCCTTGTGGAGCATTTCAGACAACACAGGCTGAAACCAGCTTGGGGAAAGTGCTGGATATTCTCAGCCAGAGATAGCAGCTCCGACTTCAGCTGGGTGTCCAGCAGCCAGTGAACACAGCTGCTGCCCCCTGCTCCTCACCAGCCCCTCTCCCTTTCCTTCTGCTGAGCAGAAATTGAAGTCTCTCTGAGTTTGGACTAATGTAGATGAAGTTAGCCATTGGTGGCCTCCAGTACCAGAGAGGCAGACAATGATCTAGGCCATGTGTTGTGTATCCTTCCCTAAGAGGGGGGCAGAACTGGAGAAGCCAGTAGAAGTGTTGGCACCAATGGAGGTGGAAACTTGCTAATAGAGGAGACCAGGAAAGCTGAACAAACAACTGCATTCATTACGGCAATTACTGGACAGAGATGAGGCATTTTCTGGGGAAAGATGAATGTCAATCTGTGTTTTGTTCCATTGTGTTCATACACAAGTGGCTGGTAGTCATTTATGGGTGCTGTAGTCACACAAACAGTATTGGAGGAATTTGTACATTAGAAAAATACAGGGAGAAGTATCAAAAGGACATTTAACATGCTAGTATCGATATTTTACCTTGTGTAAGTTTTCTGGGATGCATGAAGGGACTGAGACATCAAGTAATTCTAACAATGTAGATCAAGGATGGAGAGGGCAAGTACTTCTGTCTCAACAGCACTGACCTTTTGTGTGTTCTACATTATAAATAGTTGCCTATCGGCAGCTCTGGCTTTTTGCATTGACTTCTGATCCCTACTGCTCTTACTATTCATTTCTTCATCTTTGTCTTGGCAGAGCACTTCAGTTACTACAGGAAAGAACTAATGCCACTCATTATATTGTTTTGGCATTTGAAAATGTAAAAACAAATGCTCATATTCCTTTGACTTTTTCTTTGCAGACTGATGGTGTGTGGGGTGGATGAGGAATGATGCTTTCAAAGCTGTCATTGTAACTCCTTTCTGAGAAATTACATAAGACCCTAGGGAACTATCTGCAGTTAATTTTACAGATTTTAGGTGTATTTTATGTAGTGTTAGTATTTCTTGATATTGTTTGTCTCAGAAGATGTAATCATGGGGTTTTAAGTACTGGCTGCTCTTCCCTGGATCACCAGCAAATCACTGGTAATTTAAGCAAATGTTGAAATGGTAAAAAAGAGCTACACGGGCCACTAGAAATATTTATCACAGGTTCAGGAAGACCACAAGAGTAGCTTCTCTTTAGCTGTTGATACAGTTGGGCATTGAAAAGTTGTGAAGGAAATTCAAAACAATGTCTCCAAGTTTTGACAAGATTGCTCGGTGGAGTCACTTGTTGCCAGATGCTCACGTCGAATGAAAGAGGACAGGAATCACTGTAGTGGGAATTAGTTTTCTGAAATTGCTCAAAGCCAATTATCAGTCCAGTTGTTTTATGGGATTATTAATACTCTGTGGAGTGTTCTACAGTTTGAATGATGGACAAGCAGGTAGAAGTTATGAGGGAAGTTTTTCTCACCTTTATCCTGTTAGCTGTGGGAATGCATACAGCATCTTCTATTTGGGATTTCAGTGTAACTATGAAAAAGGTATTGTAGCACAGACTGTGGGATCAGAGTGAAAGATCTGGTCTGTGTTTCCCAAGCAGTAGCTCCTGGAAGCGATAGGGAGCTTGTGGCTAGGAATGAAGCCATAACCCTGTCTGTGACTGCATGGGAGGCTCTGCAGTGAGTTCAGAAAGACCTCAGCCAGATCTGAGCCTTCGAAGCCTCTGCTCATGGCACTGCTTTCCAAACCATAGCAGAACCTCATACTTTCTTTCTTCCTCTTGGAGGAGGGGAATGCTTTTATGTTTTGGTGTTGTTTTGAATGTGTTGTGCTCTTAATTTTTATGCAGTCTTGGAGTTAGTAATAAGTCAGGTGTTGCTTGTGGTTCATGGATAGCATATCCAGCCCAAGAGTCCAGGGAGCCTACAAACAGACTATTCCTCTTCTTCTAGGTATTCTTTTTGGCAGTAGCATGAGCTAAGGTTTATATGAATTAAAGATTCAGGGCCGAGTATGAAGTCATCTGCTGACCAGACCCCTTTGAACAGATTGTTAGCAAAGTGACAATCCAGCACTATACTCAGTAAGTATATTTGATTGCTTCAATGGTAGGTGCTGCTGGGAGGAATATAGCATCCTTTCTGGAGTCTGGTTTGTTGATTATTGTATGACCCAGTTGGCAGCAAGCCTGTCCTATGAGGCACAGGATAATAATATGCTGCACAGCTATTTTGCTAGGTAGTTGAAATACAGTGCCAGCGTAACTTGGGACAGATACGTCTTTGATAACCTATTGCTGCCAAGTTGCACAATAAAAAACCCAATTTTTTTCCATCATAAAACTTTCCTCCATTGTCCTTCAGCAAGCTGACCTTGAGGAGCTCTGCTTCTGTTGAGATTTAAGGGAAAGTTTCTAGTCAAGGTGTCAGTCCATCCTGTTACTCACTAGCAAATCTGCTTATATTAAGTTTTCCATACTGTACTAGATCTCTAAGCATTTGCTCAAAATTCAGCATTTTTTCAGAAAAATTCACTTTGGGCTGTCAAACTTATTTAAAAGTTATTTTCATATATCCAGAAAAACTAAAACATCACTACTAGATATCCTCTAAAATAATCTTACTTTGTAGCTCTTATCTCTACCATGTGATGAGTTATCTGCAGGAAACAAGCATTTCTTCACCAGTCTCAGAGTGGGTCAGAACTTGCTCTGTAGCAAAATAGGAATCTGGAAGGTTTGAAGTACAAACCAGCCTCTTTGTGGAGACTTACTGCAGGCTCTCAGATACACTCGTTGCTCTGCAAAGTTAATTCAGTCACCTGGTGTGGTTAGTCTGATTTTTCTTTTCTGTGTTTAAATTTCTCTGTTGTTTGAACTCTGCCTGAAAAGTAGACTGGCACATGTTCTCTTATTTTTCAGATCAGTCATGCCAGCTATGCATAAAAGAGCTGGAGCAAAAGCATTCCATATCCGTTAAGTGTTTTATTTTCCAGACTAAAAACTGAATACTTGCAGCTTGTATGTCATTATATGCTTGTCATTCCTAATTACTTTCTGGCATGTTCCTGGGTGTTTTGTAGACAGGAAAATGCATTTGCTTTTTTAAGCTAAGCTTGGAAAACTATTAAAGAAGAAGAAGAAGAAGAAGAAGAAGAAGAAGAAGAAGAAGAAGAAGAAGAAAAGAAAAAATAAGAAAGACTTCTACAAGAAAGCCAGAGAGGTGCTTTTTACAAGGGCAGACAGAGATAGGGCAATTGAGAATACCTGAAAAGTGAGAGAGAATGGGGTTAAATTAGATATTTGGAAGAAATTCTTTACTGTGAAGGTGGTGAGGCACTGAAATAGGTTGCCCAGAGAGGTGGTGGATCCCCCATTTCTAAAGGTATTCAAGACTGCCTTGGATATGGCTTTGAGAAACCTAGTCTAGTGAAAGGTGTCCCTGCCCATGGCAGTGGGGTTGGAGCTAGATGACCTTTAAGGTTCCTTGCAGCCCAAACCATTCTGTCATTCTGTGAGGTAGAAAACTACTGGGAGAAAGAAGTATGTGGACATAATAGCTTACTCCTTTCTGAAAGAGTAACTTGCTTTGTCTTGTACTATCAGTAAACATTTTGTCTTGAAGGAGTAAAACTATAGCATTTAATAACTGGAAATTAATAATCAAGCCTATCATTATTTTCAAAGCATGTTAAGTATATTATCTTTCCCTACAGGTATTCTGAATACTGCGGCATGTTTTACCAAAGGAAGACATTGTGTTTGCATATCAGATTTTATATGCACAAATTTATAAATGTGTACAGGGAAGCAGATTTGCAGTTCTGACCCTTCAGATGGGCTACCAAGTGAGTTACAATATCTCACCTGAGGCTAGTGGTAAATAGAAACCGTGCCAATGAAGAAAAGAGTTTCTCAGCTGGCATTTCTTTTGCTTCTTTAGATTTTGTTCTTTTGTGACAGTCACTTGACAGATTGACTACTCTAGAAATGTATTTCTGGAGTATTGGAAGCCTGTTATCTCCCAAAATAGTTATTGTTCCTCAGACAGAATGTAAATCTTCAGAGTCACTGAAATTAAGACTCATGCAGTTTTGTGGGGCATGTGTCAATACACAGGCTGCTTAGAATAGGTTCAGATGTGAAATTACACTCAAAGGCTATGGCCACAAATTAAAGCCCAGATTGATTATTTGGGGTGGCTCTCTGCCGTGGGGGCTGCAGTGTAGGCTGCATGAGCTGCACCCCTGGCTGGGAGCTCAGTTTTCACTCGACTGATGCAACATGTCCCACAGGTGCCTGGTACCAGGAGAGATTGGGAGCCTGTGGCAGGAACCTGCCTTGTCACCAAGAAAGGCTAGTCAAGTCCCTTTGGCAGCAGCCCACTGCAAGGTTGTTTCTGGCCAGGCACAAAGCTGCTTTTTGCCAGCCCTATGTACCAGCCAGCACATGGGAAATGTGACATAATGGCAGCTTGTCTGTGTGGGTGGTCTCCAAAGTTTGTTAAGGTTGCTGAAGAATACTCACATGATGTAGTATTAAGTGTCTCCACTAGATACCTGAATTGTTAATTCCCTTCGATAAAGACTCAACAGACTATGAGAAGTGCAAAACCACCTCAGCCTCCTCGGTTTAGTGCCTGCTTTTCAGTGGTATCTGCTGAATTTTGTTGGTAATGTGCTGTCTACTCTGATAAACAGGAGGAAAGACTCTTGCCTTGGGTGACAATAATTTATTACTTATACAGTGCCACAGCTATAGTTTGCAATTCAGTCAGATATGCTAAACAAATATGAAGATACCTGCCCTGGAGAACTGGCAGCATTCAGGATTAGCACGATAATTTATGGTGCTGAACAAAACAAATACAGTCACCTGTGGCTTGTGCTGCGTGGTGAATACTGCTTTTGTAGACTGTATTCCTAATATGATGATTGCCAATATTAGTTGCTTTTTTGCACCTTGCTAAAATAGCTGTAGGAAAAATATTTTTCTGAAATCTGAGGTTCTAAAGGAATTTTGAATATAGCCTGATGAAATATGACAGCACAGGAATCCTAGAATCTTTAACTTACAGTGAAGATAATTAGTCTCTTCTGTGCAGAGACTGGATGAAATAAATAGTAATTTTTCTGGAAAAATGGAAGTTTTCAAGAAATCAAGCCAATTCCAACTTTTGGCTTAAATTAGAGTAATAGTTTCATCTCTCAGAAGTAGCTGTGACTGCATAACTCATAAATGCTGGACCAGATAAACACATTTGAAATAAAAGCTTTTTCAGTCTGAAGAATTATTTTAATGAGTTAAAAACCAGCTAAACAAAAGTAGTTTTAGATAAATCCAAGTAAGTTCAAATAATTTCAAGTGCATTCATACAAATACAAAAAAAATTGCACTGCATAAAAGGATACAAATTCACTAGAAATAAAAATCTAAGTCTTCCTATATAATATTAACATGAATGAATTTTTTTCATGTCGCCAGAAGGGTCTGTTACTAAACTGTTTTTTGCTGCCAGGTTAACTGCTGTCAGGTTTTTTAAATAGAGAAGTAAGTGTTTTTACAATGTTCATGAAGATATTGAAGTACCTTGAAAACCATGGAATTTTGTTAAATGATTTCTTAGTGATTCAAGGTATTGATCATGCAAGATACTACTCTTGGGTAAGGATTTTGGCAGACATAATGCTGCTGCTGGCGCCATGGTTAGCATTGAGTGGATGCGCCTCTGTCCTTAGGAGAGTGTGCAGCCTGCATAGGTGTAGGAAGTTGTGGCCTCTTGATGTGGATGTGTCAGCAGAGCCCCTCAGCACCTTCGAGTGAGCTGCACAGGGTCTGCTACAGGGTAGTTTTGCTTTTCTTTATTACCTAGCTGGAAAAGAGTTACTTCATCAGCAACAGCATGGTTTCCAGGCTGCAACGCTTTGGGCTCGCCTCCCTTTTCCGTGCTCCCTCACAAGTCTTGAATCTCCTCTGAAAACAAGCTGTCACTCTCTAAAGCTTTCTGTGCAGATCAGGTTTTCTGAACATTTTATCTTCATTGCCCTCTTTGGCAAAGTCTTTCATTTGGCGGCAGTATTGCAAAGGAGAAACCCTCCAACATGTGCTGCTCCCATTAATGTGCTATGGAGTTCCAGGTGCCTGTAAGACAATGGCATTTTCTCATCAACATTTTTCCTTTTGATTTCCACTGGTTTGGTTTTTTTCCCCTCCTCTCCTTGCAAAACTGCTGCCTAGCCTGTAACTCTTTACACTACATTGGTCAGTGGTACAATATGACACATTTAATCTTGTGATACAGCGATGAGAAAAATGTATTGAATTGTGAGAAATCCCTAAATATGATCAATTTTTTGTTTGGTCTTTTCTGTTTGGGTTTTGTTTGTTTGTTTGTTTGTTTTTCCTTCAGATGCTGTCCCAAAAAAGTGTGTATTAGAGGAAGCTTTATACTGAAAAACGCTTTAGTGAAACACACAACATCCATCTTTATTTCCAGGTTAGGTGTGGGCATGACAAGATTTGCTGTGGATCTTGGACAAGTCCCATGCTGTATTAGTGTGACATTGATGCCCTGCTGAGCCAACATCAAAGTCCTGTTTGGTTTTTGGTATGTAAAGGTCTTGGCTCTCCTTTCTTCATGGACTAAGGTGGTAACTGCAGTGGCCAAGCTAAGCATCTGACAGTGCAGCTTCCCTTTGGATCCTAGCTGCTGCTTACAAAACTTTGCAAACACAGCTCCTAAGCTGGCGGACTGCTTGTCTACAGCTACAGGGAGAGCCCTCATAAAGGCTTTCACTCTCCCTGAGGTGTATGGCAAAATGAGAATGTTCCCTTTCTCTTTGGCATCAACACTCGTTTGTAAACTTTGATAATGAAAGAAATACTGAGTTCATATTCCAAAATACTTGGAATCTGGTTGTTGATTTTTGGGTACATAGAGCTGTTGCTCTCACACAGAACAATTTCGCTTTTAAAATTCTGTCTGATCCCTTTACACATTTTCTTGTTTATTCTGTCAAAGGGCTTATTCCTGGAAAACTTAATATGAGGACAGTTTCCAAATTGTGCTGAAGGTGATTGTTCTCTCTTGCTGTGAAAGCACTTGGTGGAATGCATAGTGGACATTTTCCATGTTACTGATTTTTTAGCACCATGGATGGGAATATTCACATTACCAGAGACAATGAATGGATGAGGTGTGTACCTGGAGATGGAGATGGGCAGGTAGCACATGGGTCTGATGTTTAGCTGGGAGTTCTGACTCCCAGCTAAGTGGGAAGGAGTGGTATCTAGGAGAGGCTTCAGCTGGTGAGACTTGCCAGGGGTCATCTACTGACCTTCATCAACTCACCTGGGGCACAGATTGTCCCCATGTTCTCCAGCCTATCTCCTTCTCTTGGACATCTCAGATTCTTTTTGCCTTTGAGGTAGACCGTGACTGCATGTGTATCAAAAGTTGTGCTCCCCATTTAGCAGCCTGTTTGTTCATCTTAATCCAGATGCTGGATCATTTTATCTTTTAATTGTTATTTTCATGCATTTAGGGGGTAAGAAGGGGAAAAGACACTGCTGGTTTATAAGGGCAGCTTTACAGAGGCTTTGAAGATGGAGCTGTTCCGTATTAAGGAATAATGTTTTTTCCCTGTACAGCATTAATCACTTTGCATTCCATTTCCACTATGACAGCTCAGATATAATTACTGATCACCATGGTCCACTTAAATGAGTACTGTATATTCCTGTGAACCTTTTAACCTGCTAAATTAATCACATGGAGAGAGTTAATGCTATTTATATTTAAATAAAAATTTGCAAACCAGGCAGGAGGAAAGAGTGGTTCTGTATACAATGTTACCATTTATGCTCAACTACTTGAGAGAGGCTGGTGGCTTTTTTGAGAGATTATGGATATGAGCTTCTGCTAAAGCCAATTGAATGTAATAAATGGGTTGTTTTTTAAAAAGGGCACTGTCTACTTGAATATTGTGATAGTGAGTAATGTTAAATACCGTAGGGGGGGTATACCCTCTCTTCTTATTAGTCCCGTTTATTTATTGATACTGTCATGTTTGGAGGGGGTTGGATGCTGAAAAGATGTGAATACATGTAACACGGTTTATTCTGTTTCATTTACTCCCTATTTCCCTCCATGTCCATTTAGCACCTTGCTTGAGATTTGATCTTACACATGGTGCTATAAAATGCCTAAAAGCATTTAATTTTCAAAGACATGCCATATACATTTCTCTTGCTTTTAATGAAATTTTACAGCCTTCAGGGTTGCCTGCAGGATTTTACACATGTAAATCTTAAAGCCTGAGGCCCCCGAAGAAATAAGAAAGCTCATTTTCAAACACAGCTTTAAGCTAGTGTCTTCATCGCCTGTGGTAAGCTTGGCAAGTCAAGCAACTTTTTAAGACAGTCCAATTCACTGTGTTTGGTGCATGAATTCCTCAGCTGTTTAAGACAAAGAGAGTAGAAACAGCATCTTTTTCTATATCTTATTTCTCAGCCTGTGAGCAAACTGATGTACAGATATATATGTTGTATATTAGTTGCTTTCTCAAGGTGGACACTACTTAGGTCTCAGTTCTGCAGTGCAATTTCAAAGCATAAGCCACTGTAGAAATCACTGGTGCAGGGTGACAACACATGCATCTCTGTGAAAAAGGTTCATTTCATGTCTGGGCAGTGTTGAGGGAGAACAAGACACATTTTATAATGGAAATGTTGGACAAACTGTTTCAAATGCAAGGAAGGGACAGGAGTAAAAGTACTGTATAGGACCGAGTCATGTTTGTTTAAAAACATAAATACTTACTTTTCATATTAAAATAACCAGCAGTTGTGTTTGTCTGCTGGAATTCATGTAATTAAATTGTTATCTCAGGAGAGCGTGCTCCCAGTTAATAGGATGTTAGCCAAACTTTACCAAAGTATAGGAATTTCAGCGTGTTTCACTGTTAAGCTGCTTTTAAAAGTGAAGACACATCCTGCCCACTCTTCTTTGTACTTATTCTTTAAGCAACAGTTAAACCATCTCAATGACACTTAATGCCATCTATCATTGGGAGATAGATGAACGCTGAACTGGGAAACAGTTTTGCCCTTTGCAATTTATTTGTCACTGCAGGGTGGTGACAAGTGGCCTTTAATTGAAAGGAGAGACAATTATGTTTAATTGATTGCAATGGAGGATTTAAAAATCTTTTAAATTATACTACCTAAGATGTTTTCATCTCAAAAGAAACTGATTGTACAAACAACAAAACATTTGTATATTTGTTTTGTTGTCTTAATGCATTCCAGAGCCTTGTCCTCTTATAGGGAACGGTGCTGTTTATCTCCTTGTCACCTGTGGCTCATACTGTTGCACCCAAACCTAAATTCTCCAAATCTTGATTACCCAGAACAGAGGTTTGTTTTATGTTGCTGTGCTGACCATCACCATTCCTTTTGTATCTTCAAGACAAGTGCAGCTACAGTGATATTTCTGTGTTTGTGTAACTTGCATGCTTTGTAATCATCAAAATATCAAAAGAGCAGCCTTTTCAAAAGTACATATGACTTAATAAATGTGTTTCTGATGTTTGTATCTACTGGAAGAGGCATTTAGAGAAGGGAGGAGAAGGATTTATTGAGAAATAACAAAATGACTCATCAGAAATAGTCGTCCTCTTTTCTTTCCTGTGTGTGGCTATTTCGATTATAAACTGGAGTGATCAATGTCTGTCTGAATGGAATTGAGGAGATAGCTCTCAGAAGGTGAAATATTTTGTAATTTTTAACCTCCCTTAACTATGTTTATACCTGATGAAGGCTAAAAGAGTTTAGTAGCTCTGAAGAATGTTTGTCTAGTTTACTTATGATATCTTTTTCTAAGGGAAAAAAAAAAAGAAAAAAATGGACAACGTTTTCCCTTGTTCCTGAAATTCCTATAATGAGTGTTTATCCCACACTAGATGGTAAAGATGGACTCCCTCTGACAATTAAAGTTGCTCTCCATTAAGAAGTGTGTGTACTGCACTTAATGAAGCAGCACTTAGCTTGGCTAACATCACTCTGGAGCAGTACAGAAGTTCTTTTAACACATGAGTGGATTCCCAGAACTCTTGCTTTGTAAATAATGTCTGTGCCCAGTGAGCCCTAATTGATAATGACTGTTAATGTAATACCTGCTGGCTAGGCCTGGTCTTTACTGAAAGAGCTCTTTGAAACTTATTTATTGATTGCTGCAATCAGTTCAGTTTAAGAAAACAGAGAAAGAAAAAAAAAACACCAAAAAACCCAGACATTAATTTGGTCTCAGTTTTCTGATAATTGTTTGTCTTATTTGATAGAGTTAGTGATATTAAAGTCTCAAAACCCTTGTCTGCCTTTTTACTTGTAAAGCATTTGATGTTTTTGATTATAATCTCAGGAGTGAATATTGAATAAATGTAATTTTCTGTCCTGTTTACGGAAGGCTGCCCCAAAATAAAGACATAGAATTTGCCTACACTCTGTATTATGAGGTTTTTATGAACTAATTATTATTTATTTACCTGTGCAGAAAGTGAGGTTTAGTCACAAGGCTGAGGTGGCATTCTCCTCCCTGTCCTCAGGGTTGCTATTGCTTTATATTTGCACACACTATACAGACATCGTTTTGAACCTTTGTCCCATGATACAGGCTATGGCCAGCTCTGCTGCTGTCTACAAAAGGAATGGGAGTTGCGCTTTCATGTGGTGAAGTTGTGCTTTCTTCCTTCTCACCTTTAGTGTTTCCTTACAGGTTTTGATTTGATTGACATTATCGGAGAATGGATAATGCTTGACATAAATCATCCAATGGTGACATTCATGTCATGTTTTCCTCTTCCCTATCTTCCTTTGTGTACATTTCAGTAGTTGAATTATTAGTGCTGAATTACTTAATGGTTGCAAAGTGATCATTTTATCAGGGATAGCTGTATTTGTTTTCCTTTTCTCTGTATTTTTACTTCAAAAGTGATTTAGTTTTCATTTTTTATGGCTTGCACAAACTGATGTAGAAATGCCTAGTGGGAGGTGAGATTTGCTTCAAATGACCTGAAAAACAGTAGTCCTTAAAAAAGAATTTTGACAAAGAATTAATTGCTGATTTTTAGTAAGTGTTAATTAATAAATAATTATTGTTCGTTCTTTATTGCTGGGTGGTTTTTTGCTCTCCCCTTTTCACTGCATTATAGACTAATTTTTAGCATGTATGTCACAGTTTTATCTAGCACTAGCAAGGAATACAAATACACTGTGTAAAATTAGAAGCTATAGCTATAAAATCTAGCAAGATATTTTAGTTGGGGTAACTTAAATTTAAGTAGCATTTTGTTGAGAACTAGGTTCTGGTTTTGATGTATCCCTTTAAGAATTCATGTGTGCTTGGAAACTGATTTATGCCCTTATTCACACTGTGCATGTCATGTGCATTTTGGATGGGTAGTTGCGCTCTGAATCTTTTGTTGCATGTTTATAAAGCCAGTTGACATAATCTGTCAGCCCTGGGTCCAAACGGAACATGGGATCATAGTAGTTCATCATTTTCTCAGAATTTTGCATCCTGCATATTCTGTTGTCCATCAGTCCCAGCATGCCCTCTTATGAACCTCCACAGTTTTGGTCTTTGTTAATAGCTTCTGTTTTTAATAAGAGTGCACCTCTGCTGAAAGTGGCTTGACAACTGGTGTAGTCGACAGTATTTAAAACTAGTTGAGATTTTGCATTTCATTTCAGGATATTAAAGGTGATTTTTTTTGTTCTCTCACATGGCAGTTGCCCATCACTTTTCTAGGACACCCTCCTGACAGCACCATGGGATTGTGCTGGTGTGAAATGGGGCCATCCAGTACTGCCCAGTTGTGCATCCTGCCATGCCAGGAATCCTTTCAACAAGTGCTTTTGCTGAACACCAGCACCTGGCTTTCATCCTTCTCTCCTTTCTGCAGGAGAGCCTCCTTGGATGGTGTATTTTGGGGGAACCACAGGGAGTGACAGGGAGTGACAAGGCATGGCTGTAGCATTCCTGGTGTTGTACCACAGCCCCTTAAAAATGGCCTTGCAGCATCCCTCTGAGATTGGTGTCTTCAGCAGGTGGAAATGGCTGCCTGGGAGCTGTGGATTGATACTTTAAGCATACCCAGTACTGGGACCTGCAGAATGGCCACCTCTTTACTATTAAAATATTTTGTTCTTAAAACATGCTTAAGAATCATTTTCAACTGTGGGACTTGACACAAGCAAGGGATCTGCCAAGGACCATGGTGAGATAAACAGGGAAAGGGATAATTGTTTTTTCAGGAACAATGTGCTTGGGAACACTCCTGTGTTTGGTTGACACCGAGCCCAACTGGGGGCATGTGATACTAGTCCTTTTGCTCCTCTTCTGCCTTTCCATATTGAGATCATTATGGCTTCAGTAATCTGGTGGTGAAGACCTGGACACTCTTCTGATGTTTTTGAGTACAAAGCAGCCACCATGCTGAATTCCTGTGATAGACAAAGGAATGTCCTGATGGATGCTAAGGCCAAATTGACCAAGGATTGTGAACAGGAGGAAAGCCTTGATTTGGTGAAGATCTAATTTAAAAGGAGAGAATAGCATCTTAGTTTCAATTTCATAATTGCATAAAACTGTTTTTAATGGCATTCCAACAGAGACATCAGACAAGATTTTTCTTTTTCTTGTGCTTATTACATTGTATAATTGGTTTCTGGTAGTATCAAAACACTAGGAAATCTCTCTCAATAACATCATTAATCTCTAAATGTTACAATTTAGTCTTAGAAAGGTCTGTTTTCCCAGGACCTCATACTTAATATCAAGACACTTTGAATTGTGTGTGCATGCTTTGGTGCTGTCCTGTGGTTTTGGCAGTCAGTGCAGTATTCAAATTGTAATACCTGGTGCTTGCATCACCTCAGCTTTTGATGGCCACCACTGTGTCACTTGGCAGTTGTGTCTAGTAATGCCTGGAGTTAATAGGATTCAAAAGCTTATAAATACAAAGCAGCTTCCTCAGAAGTGTCGTGGGGTTCCATCTTGTGTTAAAAATAACATAGCAGCCAAACTAAAAACAGTAAGGCTTGGCTCTAATGGGCCCAGTTTTCAGAAAGTGAGCTTTCAGGTCTGTGTGCTTTTATGTATCAATTATCACTACTACTAGAATATGCATAAGTAGCACCTAAATACAAAACCAAAACAAAACAGAGAAACCCCGTGATATATATTGAGCTTACTAGGTGCTTCTTTAAAAAAGATGACTGCATTAAGTATGAGCTGTTTTCAGCATGAGTTTGCAGTGGGAAAATACCTGAAATCAATAAGTATTTTTTTTCCAGCATATCTATCAAAATCCCCTGGAATATTGTGCAGAATTCTGATATACTGTGTGCAGGCTGCCATCACCTGTCCCTTTGTGCAGTCCAGAGAGAGGACAGAGCACTCTTGCCCCAGTGCAGGTGGTGCAGCTACTCTGAATGTTGCTTGTAAATAATTTGGAGGGTGGGGCACTAATAAATGGAGGGTGGGGCACTAATAAAGACGTCATGTAGTTCTTGTTGGAGCTGTTTGGTTTGCCACAAGCCAGTTCTATAGACAGTGATAGATCTCTCCCTTTCAGTAAGGAAGTTTGTGTTGAACAGAAGGTAAATATATAGGTTGTAGAAGATTTTGAGTGTATTCATGTTGTTGACCCATAGTTTATCTTGGTTCTGTTGAATAGCAAGTTTGCATCTTTCTGTGTTTTCTTTCTAGAGCAAATAATTGGCTTTCAAATCAGGGGTCTAAATGGAAAGGATTATAAAAAAAAGAAACTGACTTATATGAATATAGCATTGAAATACCAGGATTTTTTGGGGGGCAAGAGAATACACCTGGAAATAACTGTGGCTGATATTAAACAAAACGGTAGTAATTTGTACCTCTATGGCATGTTTTTCATATGCTTTTGAAATACCTGAAATACATATTCTCCACAAAGAACAAACACATTCTTCAAGATTTGGGCTAGAAATAACAAGCTCAAGAATTGTAAGTGTTATTCTTGAAAACGCTGATAATTCTGTGAGTATGAAACCTTTGTATTCAGAAGCCTAAGAATGTTTGCCAATTATTTGTCAGGCTCTTGAGCTATGTCTAAGCTGTATAATGCATACCGTTGTGAGATGTTCTCCTTATTAATGTTACAGACCCTTATTTTTTTGCTAAACACTGTTTAAGGGAATTATTAATCCTTGATGTTCTCAGTTAAGAATAAAATAAGTATATGACAGATAGAGAATGGCAGGAAAAGACCCTGAAGCAAAAGTGTAAGGGCTCTATTAATCTTTCATTAGGAAAAGACAAAGACTTCTCCTAACCATTACAACTTTTTCTAAAAGGTAAAAGTATTCTTTTCCAATATTGATTTGGTTTATTTAAACATGACATCCATGTAAGCTTCTTAAGCATTTATACAGTTCAACTTTAGAGAAAATAAGGGAAATCCACTTGAGTTCTTCATTCTTCATTTGAAGACTGCTGTAACAAAGCCAGCTGGGTTTCTATGATGTTCTATATCTCTATAATAATTTCAACTGAGTAGGGATCTAGCCACAAAATGTTTGTTCTCTGGTATAAATCTAACTGTTCCAGTTTCCTTCTGCAGTTAAAGCCAAATGAGTATCTCTTGATGCTTCCAGAGATAATGATGCTCTTTAAATGAGCACCAGTTGCTCATTTGGTGGTTTAAGGTACCCGTTTGATCCTTACATACAGCAGATCCTCATGCCCACACAGGTGCCAGCATCAGGGATGTTTTTGAAGAGGCAGGTACTGCTCATCTGGGTGTTGTAATCTTCTCATGGCACTATAGTAACTTTTCTTGAGTCATCATATTTATTTAATTGAAGGCAAATTTTCAAGTTGTTGCTGTGTTTAAGAGTAGCTAATAGTGATACTGTTTGCAAAACCTTTGTTTTACTACGAGACATTTGTGCAACTACATTTGTGGAGGGTTTGATGTTCTGGGCTGTTCCCTTAATGTAACTTGGGCTTAACAGGAGCAAGCCACAAAATTGCTGCATGAAATCCCAAACACAGAGTAAACAAATGGGACATAAACCTCTGAGGGATTGCTGTCTCTCCAGGGTCAGAACCAGAGTAAAACAAACCTGATTGTGAAGAGAGGATTTGAGCAGCAGCAGAGGAGCTACACACAACAATCAGGTCATTTTTCACCCGCAGCTGTGCAGGACAGTGTGTAAACACAGACTGATGGTCTGCCAATGTTGCCATGCCATGCCATGTCCTTGCTTGGATAGGAAAGGGTCTGATTAGTATGAACCATCAACTTCCTTCACTGCAGCTCTTAGATGTGTTTTATTAAACATCCAGATTTCTTAGTAAAAGTGCCAAGTGACCCTTGTTTTTTTCTGTACAGTTATATTACAGAGCAAATAATGCTAGGCTGCTTACCTGGTATGATTCATCTTTTTTTTCCTCAAGGTGATGCATAAAGAAGTCTTTATTGGGCATCCCTCTTGCTCAGGGTAATACCACAATGATAGGAGTGCAGTGATGTTTATTGTAATGTTCTGAGTGTTTTGCAGCTGCATGTCAGTCATGTGAAATTAGTTAATTAATGTTGATGAGAAATCTCATCCAAAAAGTGAGTGTAAGAAAAGAATGACCTTTTACACTCCTGGCTGGTTCATCATGCATGAGTACAGAAGAATCTTGCCATAATTCACAATCCTGACATGGCAGAGAAGCAGGTATCTGGCTGGTGTTAGTTTTGGCAGTTGGTTTCTTTGTAGCTTAAAGTCTCAATTAAACCTTTGAGAGCCTGAGGGATTAGTTAAACATACATGCAATTATCTTAGTGTTCAGGAATTTTATATGTTTATTTTTAAAGACCTTCCTTCATTCCTTTTCTAGGACTGGAATGGAAAAGAACAGATTAACATAAAAGTTTCTAAAATTATATTTATGCATAAAATGCTTATTATGATAAAGGATTTCTCACTGGGGCTCACATTAGGAATTATATTCACAATATTTTTCCTGTTGCTATTCCCTGCAGAATTTCTTCATCTGATAATATTATTGTTTAGGAAGTGATAACATATGCATGTAACAAGTTAATTGTAAAAGCCCATAAGGGGTAATTTGATTGTGCTACTGAAACAATAGTAGTTGAGCATTCTGCTCTGCGGTTGCCAGTTTTAAATTACCACAATTGTTGTAAATCATGCAAAGGAATTGTGGGAAACAGAAGTTTCAACTATTCATTACAAATGCCCCATTTTCTGTCCAGGATCACTCAGCCATCTGTCTAATAGACTGCAGTGGTGCTTCACAGACTATTCTCTCAGCAACTGAGGGCAGTAAGAGTGGTGTGAGGGAACATTCCTGAGTATGTAGTATATTTGAAATCTTAACTACACAGGTTTGAGGCTAAAAACTGAGTCCACTTCTCCATGTAAATGATGCATAAGCAGGCACTGGCAATTTTCCATGTTGGGATCTGTGCATGTGTTGCACATATGCATAATTAACTACTTAGCACTGAAAACGAAAAGAGCATTTTATATGCCCTCTTCTTTGCTGTATAAGAGATGCTTCTCCTTTCTACTTTAAAAAAATAGAATCCAGCTCTAGCATGCCTGGACTAATATGTTCTCTGCCCTTGTGTGATTTCACTAGTGTATCAGAGGACCTGGGAGCAACCTGTAGAAACATTCTGGAGAGTCAGAGGAGAAAATATCACACTCTAAAGATTTCACATAGTATGTAGGGGGAAATAAGTGTCAATTTTAAAATGCAGTCTCAGTATCTCCCATTTTCAAACTTTTTATTTTACATATTCATGTTACCCATGTTGTTGGTATCGGACTGACCTGCAGGCTATTCCCAGGAAGACCTACTCTTGTTATAGATACTCTATATTTGCCCTGTGGTAGAGAGGGGGAAGTAGTTCACACTGCTTGTAGAGGCTCGTTTCTTTCTGGGGTGTTTAAGAAAATGGCACTTGAAGATAATTAGATTTTGTTTAGTGAGTTCTGAGCTAGGACAACAGAAGAATTTAGTTGGCAAATGACTGAACTGCTGGTTCAACATATATATAGCCCTACTAGTTTGTTTTTGCTGTCTACAGTTGAGGGAAGTTTTATGAGTAATGCCAAAATTGCTATTCTGCAGTTGAAGTGAGTAGTGTTTGGGTTAGTGTCTCTTGCCATTAGAAGGCGTTCCTAATGCTTAACTCTGCCCTGATCCTTCCTGTGACATTTGTACCTCTTGAGCACATCATATGGACACAATGTGTATGTGTGGGAGTTGGGATTTCCAGGATGCTAGTGCCTACATCTGTCACAAATATGTCAATTGTTGGGACTCCTAATCTATTGTGTCTGCCTACCAGATTTCACTAACTCTACTTTGTTTTGTTCTTCTCCTCTTAAAAGAA
>VZDJ01000010.1:142838-223099 GCA_008694505.1 Cyanoderma ruficeps
AGAAAATCCAGATTGAAAGGTTTTTCTGCAGAAGTTTACATCTGCCTAAGTACACATGGCATGGAAACATGTTCATCTCAGAGGGAAAAAATACAGCAGTTATTCTAATAATAAGCAAAAAGTGTTACAAAAGATAGGCAATTGCCATTTTATTTTAATAAATGCAATGTTTATGAAGTAATATAGATAGAAGCTGTATATATCTCAATTCAGTTAACAGTGGAGTAACTGATATGATTTGATTAATCAGAAGTTAGTGTGATTTTGTTCTTAGTGTGGAGAAGGCTATCATTCAAAAGCATTAGCTGTGCTTACCAAAGTGTAAGCAGTCATAGTGAAATGCCTTCTCATTGCCTTGATTTACTACTATTTTGGCATCAAATAAAAGAAACAACGTAATTTTCAGTGAAGAACTCATTATATCATAGAACTCATGTCTATATAAGATAGACACTTCAAATTTCCTTTTGTATCTTTTTTTGTTGACATGGCTATAAAAAAACTGTGCTTCAGCTGTATGTAATCTTTTGCTAAAAATGAGATCAGTGGCTTATGAACTCTTAACTAGAAGATTTTCTTCTTTGTGCAGTTTAAGCTGTTCAAGTAATTTATTTTCTGGCAAGAATTTCCTGTAATTTTTTTATAATTAGTTGAGGAGGTGATTAATTTAAATTTGCTTTGGCCTTTAAATATTATCTTTAATTTCAGCTGTCCTTTAACCTTTTAAAGTAAGATTTAGGTAAAATTTTAAATAATGTCTTCAAACAAATCACTGCCTTTTTATATAATACTGCAGTGGATACTAAGTTCAGGGGGAAGAAAAGAAAATTTTTGCAGACTTTATTGCACCTTATTTCTGTAAAATTCAGTTTGAATTTACAGTTATTTTCAATTTATTCCCAACTGTATTTTCGGTGTGACAAGAGAATTGACTTGGAGTAAGAGGTAGGAGGACAGTGCCCAGTTGGAGGATTTTACATATATGCAAAGCTGGTTTTTCTGGGTGAGACTTGCAAAAGATAAGAGGGAAGGAGGGAGCACTGTGAGTGTGAAAGTGAGGAGCTCAAATGGTAGCCATCACAAAAACCCAGAGATTGGTGGAGTTTAATCAGAACAGTGAGCAAAGGAGACTGAGAATAGAATTAAGATTCTGGTTTTTTTTTCCAAAAACAGATCTTTAGGAACTTTCTTGAGGTGCAAAAGGTCCATATTTTAAAGTCAGGCCCACAAACTGGATTATTAGACCTTTAGTGAGTGGATGCATTTGGTTTTATGAGTTTGAGGTGAAAATTGTAGGAAGACTCACGACGGTTCTGGGCTGGTAGAACAGAATGTTGTAAGATGAGAAATACTGAACACATTTATAATGGAAAAGTAGAGCCCTACATGGAAAGGTCAGAAAACAGCATGAGAGAGAGGAAGAGAGGAGTCCTAGGACAGAGAGCAAGAGGAGAGAGATGAAGGACTTAAAGTAGACAAAAAAAATTCATCTACTTAATACTTGAGAGAAATTTTTAGACTGTTTCAACACTAACCTACTCCTTTTCTCCTTTCTCCAAAAGGAAAGATATCAGAGGGGAAGGCTGGTGACCTTGTGGCAGCACTGGGACAATAGCCCATCTGGGGTAGCTGTGTGGCAGCTCCCTGGTGTATTTTACCTGCTCTGTTCAGAGATTCTCTCAATGAGCAGGAGATTGATGTGACCTGTAGTTACTTTCTCTTTCTTAGGCGCTGCCTTAGAATGGCTTGAATGTTGACTTATAAAGGGGACACAGAGTTAGTTCAGTGTTCTCCACAATGCCCCTGAAGCACTTTTTGGACACCTAGAAAAGCTGGGTCTCTGTAGCAGAGTGACACCACCCATGCTGTCTGACTGATGCTCTCCTTGAGTCATCGCCCATGTGAGAAGAGCTGATCTGTGGGCCAGCCTAGAGATGGGCTGTTGGTCAGTACACACTGTGCTGTACAAAACTGTGAGTTTTGTTGGTCTTGTTCCTTGTCCCTTTGAACAAAGTGTAAATAGTGAATATTTTATTACTCTCTCTATTAATTTCTCTACACGTTTCATTCCACCCTCTTCCCAGGCTTTTTTACACTCTTAATTCTTCTCACTTAATTTTTCTAATGCACAGGGAGCATCATTTGAGCTCTTACTTGCACTGTCAGAGTTGAATTCACCTGTACTCATTCAAGTATGTCCATATTCACGCTTCCCTATTGACAAGTCTAGATCTCAGAGATGTGATAGGACCCACCATGTCCTAAAAAGCTGAAAGATTCTTAGGAGTCATTTATCAAGAGTACAAACTCCCTCTGAAGGATGGGACTGAGGGGCATGACATGTATTCTACCTGCCAGTTGTGATACTTGTCTTTGTGGCAGCTGGGACATTTTGAAGGAGTGGATCTGTGGTATGCTTATGAAAAAAGAGGATGTACTATTAGCTTGAGACTAGCTTTCCTATGTAAATTATTTAAGTAAATCTATTAATTATTGGGGTGATTTCTCCTGATAGACCTCACTTCAGCTGTGGTGACAGGAATGGATTGCTACTGGTAGGATATGCTCTCACAGGATAAATCTCTTCCTATTTCAGCATTCTGTGTACTAGCTTTCACAGGTGAGTTAGTATAGCTGATTCTGTCTGCTGGGCTTTCTAGTAGGATGATACTCTGAAACAACAGATTCATGGCATGGTAACTGCATCTTGCTTTGGTATTTGGGTGTGATTTTATGTGATAATTTTTATTAAAAATTCATGACTTTGGAGAAGAGTACTCACTGTGGTGAGAAGCACTTTTGAGTTTCTCACACTGCTATTGCAGCTGGAATTGCTGGAAACAATTGCTGTCATTTTTAGGTCTTTGAATAATCAGCTACCAAAGTAAGTATATTTCGTAAAAAACTTAAATCATTGATTGATCTAAAGTTCTAACTCAAAAAATTACTGAAATTTTCTGATATCAGCATGTGGTCTGAGGACTTAGTGCTACTTTACAAGGAAACAAAGCACTCTAAAAATTGCACAAGACCATATCTACACATTTTTTTCAGATCTGTGACCAAATTCTGAAATGCTACTTTTATTTTTATAACCATTATTGTCTGACAATGATCTATTCTATAATTCATGCTGCCCTGGTAATCTAACTGCTGTTCACTGTTCTGATTCATTATTTTTGGCAAGGCAAGGTAGAATGCTCCAGAGTTATGAGGAACAAGTTGAATTGAAAGTTGTTTGAAGTATGCGCTTTTTTTTTTTTTTAACCCAGGGTTTCTTTTCAGTAAAACTTTTTTGTTTACCTGCATAGGTAACTTTTTTCATTCTGAGTTTGGTATATTATTTTTCTTAAATAGTGTTCAGGTTTTATTTCCAGAAAGCTGACTTCATTTTTCTTTGTGCCCAGTACAGAATTGCTTACAGAAATAGCTGCTTGTAAATAATCTTTTCAAAGACTCACATTGTAACAAATTAAACACTTGATCTCTTACTCTAGGATCTTAAATGCTGACAAGGTAAATTAGAGCTTCATTAAATTAATGATTCAGTAATGGGAAGTGAGGATTCAAGTTTATAATAGTGGGTGAAGTGTAATTGAACTCTGCATTAAATGTACCATTAACTGAAAGAACAAGGGAACATAATTTGCATCTGTATAAATGCACATACTTTGTGGGAATCAGTAGTTGTTATGCCCAGAAGCATTCTTTGTAACATCTACTCAGTTACTGTCAACATCAATTTGCTCACTTTGATGAAACTTCTGAAATAATCTCAGATTAGGGAGAACTAAAACACCCACACCTCTTTGCTTTAGGTTCTTTTTCTGTTGTAAATATTTGGGAGTCCCTGATAATTTACAAGTCACTTCTATACTGAGACAATTAAATTTACAAACACGTTAGTAAATGTACCTTAAAAATGCAAAAAACCTGCAAATCCCTTCATTTTTAATGACATCATTTACCATCAAGATATAAGTGTTTCCTAAGGAAGCTATTAGAGATTATCTGGTTAGGCATATAGGAATCTCTTCAGTGAACCTTTATGATGTCTGCGTACTGAAATGGGAAGAGGAAGTCCTCTCCATTTCCTTTAATAGAAAGTGTTAAGTGAGTTTACTTGATTGGCTTTTGCAATTATTCAGTACTTCTGTTGTGTACTGTATAAACAAACATGACAGAATTGCCAATAAATACCTATATGAAATAAGAGTAGGTATGTAAATACATAAGTAAATTTATATTCCTAAGTCAGTCTAATATTGGCTACAGGTTGGAAGCTGAGTCCTGCCACCAGTGGTGTTCCTGCCAACCCCTGAAAATAGCCTCTTTGAATTCCTGAGTTTGATTTAAGATTGTTGATTTAATATTTTTAGAAGGAAAAACAAACCTAAATCAATGAAGAAGTACTTGGCTGGAGATGTGTATTGCACAAGATGTGTGTTCTCACTTGACACCTCAGGTAAAACAGACTCTGGAAGAATTCTCCATCCCATTCCTATGTAAATTCTGACCCCATCCCCCAAAAAATTCCCACCACAGATACTTTCTGTTCATTAGTTAGCCACAGGTAAAGAAACCTTAATTTTTGATACTAATGGTTTTTTAGTTGAACTCCAGTTTTCATTGGCTGAGTAACATGTTGTCTTGCTCATTCCTGAGATGTACTAAAAAGACTGAAAGGTAAAGAGGCAGTGTGGATGCAAATGTACATGAAAATCAGAAACAGAATTGAGAGAAAATAAAGGATGGCTATGAGAAGAACTTGAAACTTAAAACCATAATTCATATTGTATGCATAAATTCTTTAATTTAAATGTATATGTATGTGCAAGACCAGGCAGTCTTAGGAAAGATGGATGGAAGAGTATGAATTAAATGCTCAGATTTCCCAAGCACCTCATTGTGATTGACTTCCAGGGAGGAATTCTGGACCTGTTTCTTCTTCTATTGATCTGAGTAATAAAAGAATATAATACAATATTTAAAATATAATGGAAGAAAAGTACAAAATCTACTCTAAAAAAATCTACTCTAAAGTATCCTTGCTGTATAGGCTTTTCAGAATTTGTGACAAAGAATGTCTCGTCTGGGTCTCTCCATGGGTGATATGGTCCAGTAAGGCCATTGAGTTAAGGAACTGGATTGGAGATCTCTCCAGACAAAATGTTTGGCTCTGAAATAAAATGTTAAGTGTCTTGCTTGAGACCTTTAAAAGATTTTTTTTAATTTTTTTTTTTACCCCATATCTATTAGCTTCTTTGTTGTAGGGTCATTCTTCAGATTTAGATTTTAGAAACTAGAAATTTTGAAAGTGAAGAAAGTGAAAGTTTGAAAATGAAGAAAGAGAAGACTAAAACCAACAGATAATGTCTCTTCTTCAGCAATTTTTAAAGTTTGGAAAACAGCTACTAAAAGCCATAGCATATATGGCTTTTGTGGCTTTATTAAACAGGCAGCTCTCTAGCATTAAGAGTATTTGTTTTCCAAAATTGTGGAGGATTGCCACAATGGAAATATATTTAGAATATTCAAATACATAAAGTACATATGTAGCTTGCAACAGAGGGCAATAGAAAAGCCACAACTAAGATGTAAATCTTAGTGACTCGTTTTGCCTGTTACATGATACCTCAGTGGAGATTGTTGATGAACAAAATTAAGACCAGTATTTTATATTAACAAAATACTTATTTTGAACATGATTAGTACATTCACTCATATTCAAGCAGTATTAGAGCCACAAAGTATCTGAGC
The DNA here is from genome assembly GCA_008694505.1 of Cyanoderma ruficeps. Classification (NCBI taxonomy): domain Eukaryota; kingdom Metazoa; phylum Chordata; class Aves; order Passeriformes; family Timaliidae; genus Cyanoderma; species Cyanoderma ruficeps. Next base: position 148,599 of record VZDJ01000010.1, read on the forward strand.
ATACTTCAGGAACAGTTGGTGTGGCCTGGATGCCTAACTTAGCCTCTGGCTGGGGATCTAGAGTGGATGGAAGGGGCTGCATTTCAGCCCTTCTGCCCTACATGCTTGTGCAATTCCCAGACACACTTTTCACCCCTGGCTGACTTCAACACCTTTCTTCATAGCAAACTTCTGTAAACCCCTTTCTTTAATGCTTAGTCTCTTCACAGGGGCTCCTTGACAGCACCAGTCATGCAGACCTTGGAGCTGTATGTGCAGCGGTGCAGGTTTTACGCATTGCTCTGCATAGCCAAGTGACTTCCAGCTTTCCCTGACTCTGCCGCAGCTCTGAGTGAGTGCAGTTCAGGACTGAAAAACTGAGAACACACTTCAGAAGTGTAGAAAGATCAGCCCATTATGCTACATAATTTTGAGTGAAACTCAGAATACTCAATAACTCATGGAGAGTTACATTTCTCATGTCAGTGAAATCTGAACCCTGCTAAGCTGAAATGGCAAATGTTAGCTTTTTTGAGGAAAAAGAAGTGACAGTGAGGCAGGAAACCGAGTAGCTGTTTTGGGATATGACAACAAAGTGGGCTGTTTGTATTTGCTGGTGGGTGAAGAGAAGGTTGAAGAAAGTTACTCCTCACAGGTAATGCTTTGTTTGAATTTGACAAATTTGTAGAACTTGTAAAGCCAGTCATTTAAAAATTAGGAATGCTTCGGGTAGCAGCAGCAGCAGGGCTTAACAGCCAAACTAAACTCAAACATAGCAGTGATGGAGATAAGGTAAATTTGCTGCTATCCCCTAAATCTCCCTTTGTTCTCAAGAACAGTGTGTTAAGGTTGAACCATTTCAAAAAGTACAGGGGAAATGGGAGCCATAGAGGTTTCAGCTTTGCCTAGTTACATACTAAGGCACCAGTAAGCCTAAAGTAACATTTGTATCTCTGAATTATAAACCCTGTACTTCAAAGCCTAAAATGTTTACCAACTATGGTGGTTAGTCATAAGCTTTTGTGATCCAATAAATACTGTTTGTATGTTTCTGTATTAACAGTTTGCCAAGTCATTCTATACACTGCATCTTTTCTTAGAGCAGTCACAGTTTTGGCAACATACATTTATCAGGTTATTTTCTTAATATGCTGTATTTGCAAAAATCCTGTATTTTCTTTCTTCTCCCTTTGTACAGTCTTAGTTCCATGTTCTTAGTTTTTATTCTTGCTTTAGTTAGTATTAATAGATTTGGTTTTCCATATCAATTGACATTTTATGTTCCTATTGAGAAATATTTAATCAAAAAGGAGATTAATTTAATTGCTTTTAATTGCATTAATTGATCTGGCAGTGAAGAATTGGATTGGACCAGATAATGTCTGACAGTGTTGCACTGCCTGAGTTTCTCCATTTCTGTTACACAGGTCACCAGTTACTTGCACCCAGTAATTTGTTTACTTGAAAAACAAGTTGAAGTGATGGAGATTTTTTAAAATTGATATTATTCATCTTCTAGTAAATTCCAGTTTTCATTTTGTTTCAGTTTTTAAATCTTGTAAAGGATTTTTTGTTCCTTATTTCTATTTTTGATTCCTCAGTATCTCATATTTCATTGAAGAGCCATCTAGTGCTTATTGTTTCTTCCACATATGGATTATGATCAGGTACAGTAATCCATTATGTATTTTTCTCAATTAACTGGCTATTACCTTGATTATAAGAAGGTGCTCCAGACTTCAAACAACATTTTTTAGGTCCATGCTCTTTTGAAGTTTGTTAGTCTCTTGAGCATGGGCATAAGAGCTGTATACAACAATCCAGTAATAGATATTTTTTCTAATCTTTTCCTTGGGATTTTCCTGTTAATTTATCAGAACACTTTTTCTTTTAAGTTACTGATATGTCAGCAACAGTTTCAGCTAATAGAGTTCTGGATTTCCAGCTACCCAGATCTCAAAATATTCTCTATACACATTGACTAAACTATTCTTCATAACATTCCTCCAGCACAAAAAGATAAGTAGCTGTAGCTGCGAATATGACATATTTCACTTAAGGAAGGCAGTCTGAATTTCTGGATACCATGAGAGCTATCTTGTTTGTCAAGTGAAATTGCTTGGATTTCTATTTGCATCCTTTAGGATACTGATGGTTTCTTTTAAAAGGCCAAAGAAGGTTATTATTTCCTATATTTGGCCTTGCATTGCAGTGTAGACCTCCTGAGCTACCCTGTCTACATATATACTTGTAACCATAATGCAATGGAAAACATAAATTCATCTTTTATCATACTGTAAGTGCCAAAAAACAATCAGTTGTTACTCAGCTTAGTGCTGCTAAGAAAATGTTCCAGTTATTGTTATGTCAAAGAGGCAAAGACTGCCAAGTCTGTAAGAACAGAAATGTGGTTCAGTGAAGTATTTAAAGTATGAAGGCGAAGATTTATTGTTAGACTCCTAAGGATATGAATAGATTGAGAGAGGGGAAAAAAAGACTCTGATTTGGAACTAGAATGTGATTCCTTGTCCAGATTAGATTGGTGAGACAGGTGTGAATGATAAACAGATTCAGAGTTTTTGCTATCTGAATAGAAGAAAAAAGGAATGATGATGGATGGTTCTGATGTGTTTTCTTAGTGTTTCCTTGAAGGAATTTAGGGAATTCCTGTGCACAGGAGAAAGTTGATGAGGGAATTTAAGGAGTGAGTTCACAGTTGCAGAACATTACAGGTTGGAAGGTAAGAAGTTTGAACCTAAGATAGAATTCAGAATCACAGAATATCTCAAGTTTTAATGGACCTATAAGGATCATCAAGTCCAACTCTGCCCCTCTCCGGACCATATAGAAATAAACCATATAACCAAGAGCATTGTCCAGTCAATCCTTATACCCCTGACAGATTTGGTGCCACGACCAGGGGGAGCCTGTTGGAGTGACCAACCACTGTCTCAGTGGAGAAGTTCTTCCTAATGTCAAACCTGAACTTCCCCAGTGCAACTTCATTCCCCTGCCTTGTGTCCTGCCCCTGGTCACCAGGGAGAGGAGATCAGCACCTCCCCTTCTCTGCCCCTCATGAGGAAAGTGTACCTTGCTGTCAGGTCCCCCCTCAGCCTTCTCTTCTCCAAACTGAGCAAACCAACTGGCCTCAAATGATCCTCATAAGTCTTGCCCTCAAGGGGTTTCACCATCTGGGTCACTCTTGTCTGGACACACTTAAACAATCTAATGTAATTCTTATCCTGTGGCACCCAAATCTGTCCCCAGCCCTGGAGGTGAGGCCTCCCCAGCCCAGAGCAGAGGGGACAATCCCCTCCCTTGCCTGGCTGGCCGTGCTGTCCCTGATGACCCCAGGACAGGGTTGGCCCTCCTGGCTGCCAGGACACTGCTGGGTCATCTTCAACTTGCCATAAAATGGTTGGAATGACTTAAAAATACATGTGAGAAGTCCATTTTTCCTTCTGTTTGAGATAAATACTTTCAAAAGGTTTAGGAAAAAGTAGTTCAAGACTCTCAGCAAGTGTCACACATCACAATTGATGCAATCTAGGGAAATAAAATGCTTTTCAGATAAAATTAGAATACATCTCAGACAAGTTGTTTTTTCCTTTGAGTTAAGGTGTAGAGTAATAGTTTAAGTGGAAATGGAAAGAAATAAAATACAGGAGAAATAAAATAAAGAGACAATTAGGATTGCTTAGATCAAATTTCAGAAACACAAGTGCTCTGGGAATAGATGCCATATTTCACAGGTGCCAGGAATCCTCTGACGTGTCTGTTGGTAGTCCAACATAAAGGAGGAGCAGGAACTCCTGGAAAATCTTGTAGGACTTGTGGATCCATATCATGTGTCTGCTTGGAAATAGTCCACTCCTTTTCAATGTTCCGTGCAATCGCAGGGTTTGCAATCTTTATTCCAAAGTATGTAATTTATACCCTCCTCTTTTTTTGTCTGGTGCCTGCAACTTTTCCATTAGATATGTAAATACACAGAATTGTGGAATCATGGAATTACTGAGGCTGGAAAGGATGCCTGAATATCATCTAGTCTAACTCTTATCCTCAAAACAAGGTTTCATTAATACAGTTATGCTTTGAGTCCATTAGTGTTCTGAGTACCCCTGGACTCCACAATTTCTAAGCAATCTCTTCCACTGTTTTGTCCCCTCTTCAATGAAAAAGGTCATTAATGAAGATTTAAACAGCATTACTCTTCAGCTGCTTCTTTAGTGGCTGTGTCTCAGCTGGACTTTTTGCCACTGGTTGAAATCTTTTTAGCTGGGCATTTCAGCCAGTTTTCAGTACATTTCACGAGTTTGTACTTCATTAAACTTTTACATGGCACAGGTTCAAAAGGCTTTCCAGCTTTTGTTAAGCATTTGGCCTTTCCTTAGATGCTTTTTTGAAGACCAAAGAAACTTTAGGTACATTTGTCCATTTCATCTTGTCCAGATTATTATTTTTTGGTAGGTTAGCTTAGAACATAATGAGAAGATAATAATGGGCAAAGATCCTCATGTCCCAGTCCAGGCACTGATGGGTCTGAGTCTGTTTCCTATTTTGTGAAACAAACTAGTTTGCATGGGCCCTATCAACTCAGTGCTGTAATCCTTTTGTTTGCCTTGTGGATTACAGTAATCACATGTGCTTCTGACAAAATATATGTCTCTGAAAAAAAAAAGACCTTCACCTGCATTACTTAGTCACATGAATCTGTTACCCTTTTTGCGAAGCTGCAGTTTTTCCAATAATCATTTTAAAGGAAGACTGGTAATCATTTTAACATCTAGCTTATACCTTACGTACAGTAATGCTTGCTTTTCACACATAATGAACTTTCTGAGCCAAGTGCAGATGTAGCTGATGTTGTGCCTATATGGCTGTTCTAAACTTGCTGCTGGTATTTTTTGTGCTATCACCCCTTGCTGCTGCCACAAATGGAGTGACGCACTTCACCTGCAAGAGAGAAGTAGCAATATCTTTATTGATGTAAAACAGGGATTTAACAAAGTTTGGTGGTAAATGTGTCCGCAGTTTAACAGTATCCAATGGCAAGGTATACTTGATTGTTTACAGCACAGAGCATGGGGTCAGACAAAACTGTCCAGGAGAACATCCTGTTGAGTCATAAGGTTCAGAAAGGACTCCCTTGTGTTCTAAGTTTTCTGATCGGAGTTTGGTTGTGATTGGATCCAGACTTAGTCCCAGACTTGGTCAACACTTTATGGCTAAAGGATTGTATATGCACAATCAATATATCATGTCATTCAGGTAAGATTTCAAAGTTTAGTGTGCTACTGATCACTTACCGAGAATCTTCTAAGGCAAGGAATCTCTCAACCCTGAGAAATAACATAGAGAGGTGTCCGTGGTGAAGGAGAGCTCCTGGCACACAGCACCTTCTGTGCAGGAGAGCTGAGCAAGCCTCAGGCTGCCCACTGTTTATGGAGTAAGGTGATTGACTTATGGTCACATTTGCACAGCAGCCGTATTTCATTTGGCGCATGCTCAACTAGCCCTCAGCTGTTGAACAAGACTCACAACCCTTAGGTGTCATACAAGATTTATGGCCCTTAACTATTGTGTTGATATCTGAGAGCCAGATGTAGCTGTCACAACCACCCTGGGTGGCTGTTGCACAGACAGAAAACAGCAAAGTTTGGAGCACATCACCACAGCTGCCAGGGGTGAAACAAAATGTTCTGAGTACAATCAGGTAATCAGAAGTTAGGACATTTCCCTTTGTTGCCCATAAAGGAGCTGAGAGGTCTTTTCTTCTGCTGAGTAGGATTTCAAAATATTTTGGAAAGACTACTGGAATAATTTTTTCTCTCCTATTGTAATAGGATTCTGACTTTGTCATATAAAGGTCATTTCCCCTTTTTAGTGCCATAGCGAGTGTTTTGAAAAAGAAATCTGTCAGTAGTCCTTAGTAGCTCACTTCAGTCAACAGTTGGCTTAGACTTTATAACTTTGTTCCACACTAAACTGTCCTTTTATTTTTGGGAGAGAGAGTTGTGGCTCACTGCTCAGTTATTCTTTCTGAAATTGAGAATTCTTTCAAAAGTCAGAAATTAAATTAACACAAGACTCCTTGTAGGATTACATATGAATGGCAGGGAAACAATCAGTTATATTCTCAGCCTGCTGTAATGTGAGCAGGCCCTTTCTAAAAAGTGTGATAATAGAATTTGTCTTGTACATATTATGGGGTAGACTAACATAAAGACTTACTATGTAGGGACTTGTCTAATCCACTTGTTTTATGATGTGAACCAGGAGGGAACCCAGTTTACTTACAGCTTTTACTTTGGATAACCATTTATAACTATTTATTTTATAGCAGTACTACATATTAGTCATGCTTTTGCATGGAAAGGGCTTTCTGTTTATTTCAAATGTCTGTTTAATTTTTCTCTATTGAAGGATTTTTTTGAATTGGCAGTTAGGGAGAGGGTATTGTTTTAGGTTTTTTTAGTATAAATACAGAGGCGACAGCCTTTTACACATTGCACTATAGAAGGATTACAGAGAAATATTGATTAAACTTTCACCCACAAACACATTTTGCTTTCCATTGTTTAGTGATCTCTCAGTACATTAAAATTACACACATAACAGGGAGGAAATTCTGGGGATACAAAAAGATTCTTGCTGCTCTTTTTTCAGCTAGCGCTAACTCAGTAAAGGAAAATTCTCTTTTAAAATGTTACTTTTTTTCTTGTTCAGGGTAGGGCAGTGTGACTCCAGGCATTCAGTTTGCATGTACACAGTAGTTCCTTAGATGTTATTTGTGGGGTTTTGCAGACTGATTTTTCCCCTTTATTTTTAAAGAGCTTGATACTGTGAAATCTGATATTCTTTTTGTAGTCCCACCCACTAGAAACCAGATTATTGTGAATTATTCAAATAATGTGAGCACTATCTGACTTTTTGAAATGCTTTTAAAAGCTGACTCGCGTCCTTGGGAAGAAGTAACTTTCCATTATGTTATTTTTCTTTAACAGAGAAATGCTATTAGTTCAGAACTGTTTTGGATGCTGCTGCTATGCCAAAATATCATGACAGTGAAAACATGCGTAGGAATTCAGAACATAACATACTACTTTTTTTTTTATCAGTGTGCCATCTTCCTGAGATTTACACACTGTCCTTTTAGAGAAAAATGAAATGTTATTTTCCTAATTTCACCGGTTTATAAGTTACTGTCTGTAATTAATTGCATAAAGTGGTAGTAGTAGTAGTAGTACTAGTAGTAGTAGTAGTTGTTGTTGTTGTTGTTGTTGTGGTGATGGTGGTGGTAGTGAGATACTACTCATCCTCTTGATGGTCCAGAGATTACTTACAGGGCAGCTGATTTTCACCAGCAATGTGCATTAAGAATAAGTTATCAGTCACCTTGACCTCTCTTTGCCTTTTAAACGTGTGTTCATTTTAATGTCAAGGTTAGCATGGGGTGCTGTGGCTTGGCAGCCCCTCAGTGACACGGGTTTTCAGGGCACTGCTGCAGTTTGAGTGAGAAGCCCAGGTGCTGTGCTCAGGGCCGCCAAGCAGACTGGCCTGCTGGTGGCCTTCCCTGAGGGACAGTAGTACCAGGACACATACTGCATTTTCTCATGTTGCCCTGCCCACCACAGGTGACGTTTGCTGTTCCAGAACTCACCTCTTGTCTGTTTCTCCTGTTTTCATGTAGGTGCTGGGATGGCTGGAGAAGGTCGTGATTTGCAGTCAAGCTGAGGGAGGCGTGAAGCATCGTCCATCCCCTGCTGACATTTGAGGTAGTGTAATACTTTTTATCTTACCTGCAAGTGACTTTACTACCAGTGTTGGCTAAGCAGATTGATCAGTAGTATCCTTTAATGCGCACAGATCCTAGGATTCATTCCTGCAGGAGGTGATAATTACAATATGCATTATGCAGAATTCTGATTGGGATCTAATTGTCATATTTTAATACCCAAAACAATAGAGGTATATGAATAAAGGCTGTCAGATTCAGTCCTGATTAAATTGATGACTTCAAGCTGTTCTGTCAATCTTTAGTAGCCAGCATTTGAGACAGAGGGCTAGGTGACTCTTAAAAGTGATTAAAAGCCATTTTTCCTTGTCAGAGAAAAATTATACTGCATTTTAATGACCCACTTCACACTTAGAGTGTTATTTAGGATATTAATTGCCTGACTTTAAATGCATGCTCTTGAAGCAAAAAGAGAAAAAAAAAAAAATCTGTGTTTTATGAGTGAGGGAGAATGTGAAAATGCCTATCAGAACATGGTAGATAATAATGATAAATCATTGTTTAAATGATGCTTATAAGTGTCATTGAGTTTGAATGTACATATTGGTTCTAATTCATGTTTAATTCATTGGTTCTTTCATATACTACTGAAAGCCTAATCAGAATACAGTGGGGCAAATTTGAATTGAACATCACAGAAATATGCTATTGTGTAAGGGATTCAGACCTGTGATTGCCCATGGCGTGAAGCTGAAAAGCTGTTATCTGGTGTTAAATTGCTGCATGAGACTTTACAGCTGCTATCTGTGTGCTGTAGGACTTTCATGAGACTTGAACTGGCTATTCCTGTCTAAGTGTACACAGTTGTACTGTCATTAAATAGAAGAGAAATTCTAGCTACTTCTAGCTTTGGTTACAATAACAGTAGGAAAAACTTACTATCCTATGTATGTGTTCTTAATGTTTCTGAAACCAGATGATAGAACTCTAGATTCATTCATTGTACCATGGATCTCTGCTTGGGATATTTGTCTATACCAATTTCACCAAGAAAATTAGAAGGTCAGGATAGTGAAAAGTTACTTGTAAAAATGCTTGTGAAGTATGCATAAATTAGTCATTAGTGATGTTCTTAAACAAAGCCTTTTTTGTTGTGGTTACTATACCTTTTCACACAAAGTTCAGCACACCTGGAAAACAGTTTGTGAATGACTCCTCTTATTTTATAGCTGAAACATGGGCAAACAACCATACAGAAGACTGTTTCTGTGCTCTGTTTCTGGCTTTCTGTGCCCAGGGAGTCATTTGATCCATGGCTAAACTGCCCATTCCTGATTCCTCTGTGAGCAGCACTGAAAGGACACAGCTTGGACATGGGGTCTGGCCTTGCTTCTGAGCTCCACCACAAGACTCACTCTAGTTCTGTCACCCTCTGTAACCTTGCTGTCTTTCACTTTCCTGTTTGCAAATGAAGGCTAATAATTATGAACTTTCAGAAGGGAGCAAAAGATCCCAATCCTGAGGAAATGCTGTTATTTGCACAGTACTTGTTATATTCAATGTGATGTTGATATGGTGTTACCAGGGGAGAATTTAAACCTTTTGCATTTAACTGTGACTAGTGTGACTGGTTTTTATTCTTCCAACTATATGGATCTAGTCGCCTGCCATCAAGTGTGATTACTGAAGAAAAACTTGTGTGCAACAAGTGAACTGAAAATAAGGACTGATTTATGCATCAGGGCAATTCAAAACTCTTTCTGTTGCGATATTCCACAGTTTAGATAATGTTGGGAAAAATATATGCTATGAGGAAGTGATATATTGAATATTGCTGTACAATTTGTGTTGAACCTGAGAGCAGTCAGTCTCATCACGCTTATGTGAACATGGCTGCTTTCACAAGATTGGTGTGGTTGGTAAGTGTCATACATATTTTAGGAGCAGATGGTATCATCGCTAATGACTTCTGAAGAGAAAAGATAAAACCTTTTTTATGTATAAATGCATATATTTTTTATTTTAAATGTTTAAAAAAGTTTTTCTTAAGATGGAAGCATTTGATCTCTCCAGAAATACAGCTTCCTGTGATATTAAATTTATTCAATACAAGAACTACAATAAGAAACAGTCCCACTGTTCTCTTCCATGCTGACACTTTCCACTTGGCGATGTGGGTGAGGCTGTCATTCAGAGTCCAGGCCTGAGTGAGATGAGGGTGGTTAGTGGTGTCCTGATTAAAGTGAGAGAGCCAGTTCCTTAGACTTTGGCTGACAGGCATCTATGCAAGCAGTCTTGCTCCCTTCTTCAGTATGAAAACATGCACTGAGCAAGGCTGCTGGTCAGACTTCAGAGGAGTTGGGTAATGTGCTAGATGAGAAGAGCCCCCCAGCAGGGCTTTACAAAACTCCCTCCAATTTCCTGCCTTTTAGTCCGCTCCTTTTTTTGAGCCATATGTCTGAGATCTAGCTTGGTATGGGATTTATATTTGTGAATAGACGGCACAGAGTGGGTTTTTGTCTGAGAAATACTTAGAGTGGTTGTGGGTCAAGGCCCAGGCTCTGGTACTTTGTGAATTTTATCTGTAAATATCCATTTCCTCATGGTCCTGTGTAAAATAACAGTAATAGCAATGGAAAAAAATGTGAACGCAGTACTCGGTTTTAATGGACAGTTGAATGTGCTCCAGAGTTTCACTTTTTTAATGAGTTGGTATTGTGATGGAGTTCCTGCAGAGAAGGAAGTCATAAAATCAGTGGAGGCAGACGTGCTGTCCCTTGGCCAGCCAGCCAGCTTTGCACTGGGCACCTCTGTTGTTTGTAGCACCTGTTTGTTGCATAGTATCCCATTTTGAGCTGATCAGTACAAAGTTCATGTGTTTTATGTGTCTAAAATCAAAGGTTGCAATGCTGAACTATGATTGCTTTTGTCTCTGACATTTGAAAAGTGGTATATGTTGTATGATAGCCTTACATCCACTACACTGGTGTTACCACAGCTAAAGAGCACAGTTCATGCCTATTGTATGTGAAAGAGCTATACACTTATTAAGAAGATTTTTCTAGTTGCTTGAGTGTTTTAGATGAGTTTCTCTTTCTCTCAATTGCAATTCTTTCTTAATGCAAACTGTCAATTTATTGGGTTTGGGTTTGGTTTTGGGTTTGGTATTTTTTTAATCCACTACAGCTTTATTTTGTGCTGTTGAGATGGCAGGCAATGTATCCATCCACAAGATTGTAATATTCTGTGGTAAGTAAGGGAGGTTTGCAGTCCATGCATTATTCTGCTGCTCGGCTGTGGTGTAAATGCAGGCAAGCTGTTCTTCTTGCTAAAGTGTCCCTTTCCCTGTCTGTTAAATGGATAATGCCACTGACTCCTCCTGCAGACTGCTTCAGGATTTGCTGATGGAAAATATTATCTGGCATCATTAAAATACCTCTTTAGAAATAGATCTGTCAAACTGCCTTTAAAATTACTATGGTTATTTCTGTGGCTTATTTTACTGACACTTCTTAATTTCTTCATTGGTAAAGTTTTCTTATGGGAAATGATGGGCATTGGGACAAAGCTCTGTCAGTTTCCAATGTGCAATTCTAACTATAGCCTGGCATTTCTCTTTGTCTCCATTGCAGACAAAGCCATCATTGTAGTGCTGGGATAGTTGCAGGTGCCCACGCAGATTTACTAGGAGGTAAACTCTCTAAACTAGTAACTGTTCAGTAGGTCATTAACTCTAGAGATTACCAGGTATGTCTGCTTCGATTATTCCCCTTAAAAGGCAGGCTGGCTTCATCACTCAGTGAGCAACCCAAACTTGCCTCCGCTTCCTTAATAATCAGTCACATTTCAAAGCTGTTCTGGATCCCATCACATACCCTTCTGCCTCTCCAGTGCAGGAAAAAAGGCTTTCCATGAGCCTTCCCGTGCTTCTTGCTTATCAGATCTTTTGTCTTCTAACCTGTGCTCATCTGCCTCACAGGATGGAATCTCCCCCTCTCATATATAAATATTCAAGAGAAACATATATATAGACATATATAGACATATATATAGATAAAAATAAATATAGAGGATATAAATAATGAGCTGAGTGCCTGTGAAGGCTTTGTCAAAACATCAATATGTCTGTGTGCCTGTGTGTGTTAAGTGTGTGCAAGCACATGGACACAAACCAGATCCCACTTCTACTGCTTCCTTGAGAAGAATTCTTTCAGGACCTGTGATAACTGAAACAGCTAACATAATGCCATGGTATGGTACAGAATGTGAATTGGAAGAAGTTACTTGAAACCCATGAAAATCAAGCCATGTACACAGTTTGTACATTAGATTGACTTTCAGTAAATTCTGTCAGCAGTAAGTCAGTCTTCCTATATTTGAAAATACTAGACACTCTAGCTTTGGAAAAATCTCCAATTAAAAATCAGCAACATTCCACCTACAACTCTTGGCCTAAAAGGTGCCATCAACAGCTGTATCATAAAAATGTATATCAGAAGTGATTGTTTCAGTATAAAGGTTTTAGAGATCCTGTTTGGATGGTATCTAAAAATGCTCATATGTTTTTAAGCCACTTTCGTAAATGTAGGCATAGTTTTTCTCTGTATGTGAGATGCTTCATCAAAATATAATTTAAAAGTCAGGTATTTTGTATTCCAGGTCTTACCAGTGCAAGTGGAGGCAGAGGTTAACAGCCTTTTAAAGGATTTTATGAAAGGTTTGAACAGAGATCAACTTTTCTTCACAACTTATTTCTTACCTCATGAAAACTTGTTTTTCCAGCTCTGCATTTAAAAATACCGAGTGATCTTCTCCACTTACTGGTTTAATTCAGTACTTCTTTCAACTTTGTGCTGATTTTCACAATTAAGGATCTAGTTCAAAATCTCTCTATATGTCTATATGAAGTAGTTTAAGCAGCTGTTGAATGCAATAAGCTTCTTTTTTGGTAGGTGCCCACTATTTATATATTTGAACTTGTGTGGACTCAAAGCACCGAATCAACAGCAAATAGTGGAGGGAACAGTGCTGGTATGATCTTAGAGACCACGTGTGGAAAGGCTACCATAGTGCTTCTCATTAACACAGAATTTCTTAAATAGATAATTTTGCTTGCTCATATGCTAACTCTGCATCAGTTTAAGTGAAATTCAAAGTTGGCTTCAGTCTGTGTATTACAGATTCAAAATAAATGGATATACATCATATCTTAAACTTACATGAGCTGCAGGACATACAAAACCGCAATAAATTAAAATGCACTGATTACTGTTAAACCTTCTGTCAAGAAGATTATTCTTTTCCTGCAGACCGGCTGATAGTACTTATGTGAGTGCTTGGAGTCCTGAGTGGCCATCCAGCAATGAACTCAGAAATGCTTTGTCTGTCATTTACCGGCTTTCACTTACTGTGCTATTTAAGTTAATGACTTCCTAAAGAGCCATAAAGGCTCTGTTATGTAGTCTTTAATCTGATTAGGAGCGCACCAATAATTTAGTGTGTGATTAAACCATATAATTAATTTCTCCTGTGATAATCAACTGTTAAGTAATTCCATTAGTCTAGGGTAAGTACCAGGCCTTGAATTTAAATTTTACAACTTCTTGAAGATGTTTTTTTCCTAGAAGAAATGTTTTTTATATAAATACTATTTATAATTAAAAGCCTTCTCCTCTGATTTCCGGAAATTGCTCTTTCAGTAAAAATGACTGGCTATTAGCAAACTGTTCCAAAATGATGAAATTCCTGGTAATCTCTAGTGAAACAGAATTGAGTTGTAGCCAAGCATTTTTGAACAAAGCATCCTCAATTTCTTCCAATCACCTTGAACTCAAACCTGCCTTACAGACTTCAGAGAGCGATTTAAGGAAATCAGAGGGAGCAGGGTTTTCATGTTACAGAAAAGCTCCAAGAGATCAGATGTGGATTTATTTATGATGTATGCTGAAACCTAACTGACTATATTTGCCCAAGTACCAGGTAGTATGTTTTTTGAGTGATAATACAGATACTGGCACACAGGAGAAAGCATGCAGAGATTATGCTGACTGAACAGTGGAACTGACCTGCTGTGTAGTGACAATCCAACAGCACATACAAGAAGGTTATTTATTATCAAGCATAAAATTAATCCTGTTTGTTTTCCCTCTCGTTCCAGCCTGAACTCCCAGTGGTGTCACACAGATTGCTTTGCACTGTGATTCCTGTGCTTCATTATTTTTTTTCTAATTTCTGTGAGGTGCTAAGCTCCCTCAGAGTGCTAGGAGAATTACTTAGCCATGTTCTCATGTTAAATATATAATCTTGCCTGCTTGAAATCAGATGGTTTTTACTTTTTTGCTGGACTGAGTCCACACTGCTGCAGTCCTGACAGGATTTGAACTTCAATGCTGGCAAGACACTGAAGAGTTTTTGCTTTGTGCTTTGGGGTTTTTTCACACTTGAACAAAATTTTTTTACAGAGCTGGAAATACCATTTAATCTCTTTATGCAAAGTGTGAATAATTATCTCAGTGAAACGTTTTTGAGTAAAACCACATATTTTTAGTACAGTACTAGGGGTGTTGGTTCTAGATACTGACTTTGATATTTCTCTTTGCTTTCTTGACGTGATATTGGACATTAAATGGATGAATTATATTTCTTCAAACTGACTGGAATATACATTTGCTTATATAAGGAAATTTGAGCACTTTTCTTTGCAATTCATTGTGCAAATAACAAAGCAAAGAGCAGAATTTCGTCTTTTGGACTGCTATCTAAATACTAACAATAACAAAAAATTAAAATTATGGAACACCTCAACCAACCAAAACCAAATGAAACAAACAAGAAGGAGAAGTCTTGGAAGAAATAGTACTATGGTTGAGAAAGTGTTTCTAGCTTGAAAAAATAACCATGCTCATAAATAGGCCTGAATCTTCCTTAATGATACAATTATATGTAAAGGTGAGTATCTGCTCAGCAATTCAAATCTGCATGTTATGCAGCTAAATGTTTGCACTTTCACCTGAGATTCGTCTGTTTCACTGCTTTGATGTGTTTGAGGGCTGAAAGGCAAACAGAGCAATTAAGTTTTTTCCAAGTTCACATTTTTCTATCTATGTAGTAGATAGAAATTGAAGACTATAATGGCAATCCTCTTTTAGGAACTTTTTTTTTTGATAGGGAGATCTACTAATCTTAGAGCTCAGATCCTCCTTCTGTGTACCTAGTCCATTAGGTTACTGCTGTCAAAGGACAGCACATTTTATTGTAAATAAAGAAGTGGTACACCATGTGCCACAGCTATCCTTAGACTTCTTAGCCAGGTTTTTGGAGAATGACTTTAAACAGCTTTCAGTTTAGCCCCAGAGCAATGTCCAAATGTGGATTCACTGAAGGGCTCCTTAGCCCCATCAAAGAACTGATAATCATTTGGCCTTTTACAAGTTTAAATAAGAATAATTAACTGACACATCAATCCATAGGAAAAAGAAACCAACTAAAAGCACTAAAGGTGTCTCTTACACTAGAGAGAGAAATAAACTGGGTGTTGAAATTAAAATTTTATATACTCTCTATTCCAAAATTAGAAGTTTGTGTAGGGAAAAAAAAAATTAAACCCAAAGTGAGAAATTAATTCCATATTGCAATGTTAACATTTTTAACACTTGAAATCACTATAAATTATTTAGCTGACATAAAGACCTAATTAATAATATGAAGTTGCCTTGGTTCCATAGATTTAGTTTGTATTTATAGTGTACTTTTTTTGTAGTCCTCAAATTTGCATAAAAGCATGCATAGTAAGTGCAACTCTATGTTTCTTTTGTTGTTAAAGTTTTGGAGTTTTTTTAAAGTGAAATGTGCCCTTTATGAGGTTTTTGATTAGTTAGTTTTCAAATTCAGAGTACATAATACCGTGTTCTGTGGTCTCATTCCTTTTTATATCATTCTTTTTATCATTCTTTTTGTATCCAGGATAACACTACACAATAGGTGAACAGTGTGTTACTTGTATCAGCTGAGACAATTTGTTATTTCTCTTTCTTACTGTGGCTGAGTATAGAGCCCTGACAAGGGCTCTATTAAAACAGGCACTTGTCCAAGAGCTGCTGATGAGTTAATCAAGCCATAATATCAGCAAGCAAGGGAAGAGGGCTTTAAGTCCATTGCAGGTTTAGATTGTGTTGATCTGAAGGGCTAAAACTAATTTCAGTTGCAGCATGACTCCATCCTGTTGGCACTTAGGGGAATGAGGGTATGCAGGCAAAGTGATTTCAGCTATGCACGATCAGCCAAAGAGATGTGAATGTTTTTAGGCAAGCACAGAAAGATTACCTCTTGGTGTCACTGGTCATGCCCTGAAATAACTTTTAAGAAATGTCCATACTGTTAGTGGACACATAAGCTATTTTCACACTGTGAAAAATAAAGGCCTTCCACCCAGAAAAATTCTGCACAAGTACATGCACACATGTAGTTGCAATGGACAGACCTGAAGAGCCTGGAGTTATATTCCCTTCTCAGCACTTGTTCTTATTTGGTGGTGGATCTGCTGGTGTATATTCACATGCATAGCACTCTCTCGTGCTCTTGCCTCTTTGTGATCTAATGGAATGATGAAATAGCAGTGTACAGAAAACTCTTCAGATTAATCCTTCACCCAGTAATTTTGTGGTTTGGTTAGCAGCAGAGAGGCTACCCTTTGTTTTTTACTAGCTGCACAGTTGCTGCTGTGGCAAGCAGTGCTAAACTGGAAGAGGTTACTGGGGAAAAACTCTCATATTTGGAGCACCCTGAGTTAATGGTGGTGGTAAAAGCAGAAGTGTCATAATAGGTGCAGTTCAATGTCCTTGTCCTTCTTCTTCCTTCTGGTCCTTTCAGGTTCAGAAACTATGTAAAGGTCAGGGTCTCACTTCAAACTAGTTTTGTTTATAAGCAAATCTCCTTCTGGTTAACTTTGAGTGTTAACATTTTTACCTGACCAGAGCAGATGCAAACAACTCAGTGTGCTGTGACTAAATTGTTTCTTTTCTCAGGGAGCTTCTTAGCCCAGTTTTGCCTGTTTATGCTGACTCTGTTCATGTCCCACTGGAGAGATGTTGTGTTTAAATTCACTTGTGATTGACCTTACTCCAACATTGCTATAGAAAGGGGCCAAGATTTTTTTTTCTCCTTTTTATAACTCCTGGCTCCCTTTCTGTACTGAAGTAATTAGCCTGAGCTGACCTCTAGCCAAATGTTTCTGTGGTCAAGTTTCAGCTGGCTTGAGGACAGTCAGCTGCTGTAATTTTTTTTTCCTGATTTTGACTGTGTTCATTCTTACAAACTGCTGGAGTTGGGTAAGACATAGTATATTATTCTTTAGAATAGTGTATGCTACAGACAGTTGAAGGGTTGTTTTTTTTCTGTTGAATAAGAGGCACTTTATTAGTGCCATTTGTCTATCACAGGCACATAGGGTAAGTGTTGGGAGGTAGATACTACTGGATTATGAAAGGTCCATTTTTGTCCTAATGCCTACAGAGAAGCTGTCTCTTGCTAGGTTAACACTGAAGCCTCTGGATAATACTGTTCCTATAGGCAGGAAGCTCACAAGAGTGTCTTACAGGAAGGGCAGTGGGTCATTGTGGAACAGATCTTTGAGAACTTTCTGCAAGGCAGTAGTTGTCTGATGGTGATGCAGGTGACACTTCAGAGGACCCTTCTCTCAGAATTTTTATTCTGTACCAGCAAAAATGGTATCATAATGGGGCGGCTCCTGCTTTCCACCAGATTTTCTCCCATGAGACTTGAGCCATGGCAGTGTAGCTCTCACTGAATCTCAGATACTACGAGAAGTGGCTGTCACAACTGCAGCTCAGCTGAGCTTTTGGTGTTTGTGCTGGATGCAGAGATCACGTCCCTGGTGCTCTGCATCCCATGCAGAGCTCCATTTGCCTGGGTGAGGCCTGGGTATAAGCCCTGTCCCAAGGGCTCTGGGTTGCAGCTCCAAGGAGATAGCACAACTTGGCCTTTTACAGAGGCTCTTGCACAAAGGGTGGAGCATGATGCATCCATATTTTCAGATGAGAACAGTTGCTGTTTTTGAGCTCAGTCCTGACCATATTGGGTACGTTCAGAGTATACCAGTTGGATATTTTTCACAGACACAACTTGTCTGAATGGATAGCTCAGTGGGATATCCCATGTGGTTTTAGGCAGAGCCAAGACAGTGTTTTGTCTTGCTGAGATTCTGGCATTTGTGAGAGTCCACTGAAGAAGCATCATTTGTTTCTATACTGTGTTTTACTAGCAAAAGGGCAAGGGATAAAGCAGCAATTTTGTTCATCTTTGAGGTTTAGGAATGCAAATTAATCCTGTGTCTTGTTTCAGAGGGCTGGTTGTTTTAGTCAAGGTCTGTGGCTGAACAGGGAGTTTCCCAATAATTGTAGAATTGATCTTAAACAAGTAATAGCTGCTACTGGAGGCTAGCTGTGCCCTCCCCTCCACCCTGACTGCTCATTCACATGCCTGTGCTGCCCCGGCTCTGATCCTGGGCTGTGTCTTTGGGGAGTCCTGATAAAACCACTCGGCAAACAGGTTCACTACAGTAAATGTTTATGGATTCATTTTAACTGGAACAATCTCCTGATGGCATTCACTGAGTTGCAGGTATGTAAACAAGTCTGCCACTGCAAGAGGGAACAGCAGTACTGGAAGTGGATTGTTTTCCTCTGCAATAACAAGACCTTACTGAAGTGCAGTGTGTTTGTTGACCTCTGTGATGTGTTTCCAGGCTCCTGGGTTAGTGCTTCAGCTGTCAAACCACTCTTCTTGGAAGGAAGTTGAGATGGCCACCAGTCAGGTGTGCAGGGATGGAAGGGATAGTAATGCTGTGACAGCTGCATGTGGGGACCTACCCTGCGCCCACCAGAGCTGTTCGGTGTGGTTATTAAAAATGAAACAGTGAATGATGGATTCTGATCATATTTGTTTTCACAGGAGGACTCCTGTGAAGGTTTTGCCTTCTCTTGTGGGTGTTACTAGGCAGGAAGAAGTAGAAAGGCCTGGAAAAGTGTGATTGGAAGATTAGCAGAGGCTGGTGGATGTGGGCGAACAGGAAAGTGTGAATAGGAAGGCAACACGGGATACCTGGGTACTGGGAAAGGAGAGTTGTAAATACAGTAATGTGCTCAGGCCCGTGAAAGAGAAAATAAAACTCTGGGGGGAAAGTGGAAGAGCTGAGGGGGAGGATAGACTGATCAGGTAGAAGCTATGTAAGAGCAGATGATTTAACAAACACAGAGGCACATTTTTGTAGTAGATTTTTTAATAACAGATAATAAGAATCCTTCAAACAAGAGTACAGATGAAGCAGGAGGACCCGTTGAGCTACCTGAAAATGTAGCTGATCTTGGATGAACCTTGTACTGTGGCAGTGTATCTCCTCTTCCAAGAATTAGGAGTATTGTTGGCCTGTGATTTGCATTATTAGCTTTGTCCCAGGTCTGTGCATTACAACAGCTGCAATTGTCACTTCTCCTCGTACTGCTCTCCAAGTTGTCTCATTCCCACACTGCCCCAAATCCTCACTAAAGCACCTCACTTCCTTTCCTTCCTTCCTCCTTTCCTCCTTTCTTCCTTTCTTTCTTCCTCCCTCCCTCCATCCCTCCCTTCGTCCCCCCCCTTTGGAGCGACCCACGTCCACTTGATGAGAGAAAAGTCCTGCTGGTGCCTGGCCAAGTCCAAAGAGTTCCTACAGCTCTTCTCATCATGTAGCAGTCCTATGCCCACTCGGGCTGCTCCAAGCTTGTCTGGGTGGTGCTGCTGGACATCCTTGTCCTGATGTGTGCTGTGGTGAGCATTTCCTGGCTTGACTGTGCAGGTCTGGCTTAGGTTCTGCTAATCTAGAGCAGTTTGAGTAAATGCCACTTATATTGAGCCTGAAACCTGAGAATTATTAAGCAGTTTAAGGAGGATGTGAGAAAATACGTTCTGATTTTCAAATTTTGTACTGAACAGCATGGTTGAGAAATCTGGAGTTGGTAATAGTTTTGGTTTTTTGAATCATTCTGTTTTCTTAGTATAAGAAAATTGATGGAATTACCTTTTAAATTCAGTATTAGTATGGCTTTACATTCTCTGCATTCTTGTGTTTTATGGTCTATAACCTAATTCAAGCTTTGATAACTGTACTAAGAGACTGACTAGGTTTTGACACCCAGATTTGATGGCATGGAATTGTTACTTGATAACACCCACCTAGAGATTGTTTCTCATTAGCTGTCTTGGTTGTTTTTATACACTTACGATTTAATCTCCTGTTAGATAAAGAAAGATCTCTAAATGAAAACAGTCCGGGGTAGGATCAAGGTCTGTCATACCAATTTGCAGTCAGATGTGGAAGTGGAGCTATTCTCTCTCTGCTGCCTCTCTGAGTGAGGTTCTGTGTATTGTATTAGTTTGGTGTCACAGAACAAAAAAATGCTGCCTGATTCGTTTCAACATCCATACTTATTTTAGCTTGTGTGTTGTAGCTTTAGTTTTGAAGGTCTCCATGGTTATAAATGGCCAGGTCATAATCCATGGTTTGCATGCTTTCCCCATACTTTCTATGGACACCTCAGGGGTTTTTTGGGAACAAGGTACCATTGTGTGCAGAAGTTTGCACTGTCTGCAAGTCCAGCATGGAGCAGCTGCTGCCATTCACTGTTGTTACCAGATGCTGGTGATAATGGCAGGAGCAAAGCAGTGCCTCAAAACAAGGTTGTGTAATTGGGTGTACAGTGTGTGGCACAAGTGAATTAAGAAACACGAGGAGGGTGCTTTTTTGGGGAAGTTGTAAAGGCTTGCTGGTTTATGCTAGGATTGTGTTTACATTCTTGGAGGTTTTTAAAGTCATTTGCAGATGCAATCTATCAATTGACAATACTTGATTTTTCCTCCCTCTGTATTTAATTGACTAGAGACACATAAGCTACTTCTCTTGTAAATACAGTATTTACTGTCTGTTCTAGACTGTGAGATGATGTATTACTTTATGAGGCAATAAACAATAAAATAAATGTACTTCTGGTGTAAATCCAATCAAAGATTCAATAAAACTAGATAATAGCTTGAATGTCGTATCATATTAGTAATATTTGCTTGTAAAGGAACTCTCTTACTGTCTTTTGTTATTACAGAGTTGGAAGTATGGATCTTCGGCATGTGCTGTTTACTTTGGCACTGATCTGTGCAAATGACTCACTTTCTGCAAGTGATGGTAAGTTTTATGATGCCTTTTCATGCCTTTGTGTGTGTAGAAATATACATGTAGCTGTATAGAAACAGTATGTTTAGGTTGGATTTTTGATGACTCTGCAACTTTCTTGATTGCAGTAACCCAGGTACCTAATGTGACAAATGCATCAGTTAATCTTTTTGTAAATAGAGTGGATGAGGTTAGGACATGTTTCAGAAGGAAGGTGAATTTCATAGACAGTTTTTGATGTGTAAGCAAGTTGTATCAATGTTGGTGTGACACATCTGGGTTTTATTTGCGTGGGTATTGAAGTTATGAAAGAATTGTATGGAGTTCATTGTTTTAATGTGAACTAGTGTTTTTTCCTAAACAAGTCTTCTAGTATATTTATATTTTAAGTTTAATATATTCATATCTTAAGTATAGGACTGTTTGGACATACTGAGTAAGCCTTTAAAGACCATCTGTTTTGAATCTCAGGCCAATATGAACAAGTTTCATAAGAAATAAACTTAGTTATTCTTGGGTAGAGATTATGAGATTTCAAAAGAACGTGTACCCTCAACCTGCCAGCTGGGACTGGTGTTTAACTTGTTAAACAAAACCCGTGAACTCCAATGGGACTTGCATGTTGTGTCAGATTGATCTGCTTATGCTTGTTGTGATCTAATTATGTAAAGAAGTGCAGCTCAACCTGATCGGCTCCGTGCTGTTCTGGTCTTCAGAACAGACAGCAGTAACAGTTTTCATAGTAACTAATTTTCTGCAGACGTGTCCCTGCTTCTCCCAAAGCTACAGAGCAGCTGCAGCTCTGTAAACAGGTGCCCCTCCTGACTTCCTAATCAGAATCTGTGTTAGCAGAGCAAGTCAGAAAGGGCAGTTTGTCAAGACTGGTATTAAAAGTATTAAAAGTATTAAGGTATTAAAAGTGGGATGAAAACAGCTTCCACAGCAAACTCTAGATAAAGTGATAAAATTTTCGATGAAAATTTCTGACATCTCTCAATTTTATTTTTTTTTAAGGTCCATACTTCAGTTTTACTGAGTGCAAATTAAACATCTATAGACTTGCAAACTGTGTTTCATCAGCCTTTCCAGTGCTAGTTTTAGAATATGGTAGTAAGTCAAAAGGCTATGACATAGTTGCCTGTAGTCACAAGTCACAACTGGCTTACATTTCAAAGGTATCACCATAGCTCTTTGTCCTGATACAGCTATGTATTTTGTTGGAGTTGCATACTTTGAATTGTTAGATATCTTGTATAGAAGAGGCATATGGGTTGTTACTTTGATGTTAATGGAGACATTAAGCTGAAGTAAGAAATAATTAAAACTCAGGTGATCAGTTCTCAGACAATTCTTCTATAAAGTTCTTCATTCTGTTTATTAACACACAGGTTTGGACCGAGAAAACAAGTTTCTGTTTATTTACTTCAATGTGTGTGGCTCAAATGCTTGTCCTCTGTGTTATCAGAAAGAGAACCTCTAAGACTGCTAGTTAAGGCTTTTTCTTTAATATTTACCAAATATATACGTGTACCAGCTCCTATTCATTGCCACCACAGAATAGCCAGTAGAACGAAAATAATATGTCCTGACTTGATCTTTCCCCCACCATGTCTGCGTTTTACAGTAGACTCATTCAACAGTCCAAAATAATCCCCAGGGCAATCTACTGGACCAACTGATTTCTCTCTAGAGTTTTAAGAGCACATGAGGATTATATGATCCTTGGCAGATGAGTTGTGGTTCAGATGTCCTAACTGCA
The DNA here is from genome assembly GCA_008694505.1 of Cyanoderma ruficeps. Classification (NCBI taxonomy): domain Eukaryota; kingdom Metazoa; phylum Chordata; class Aves; order Passeriformes; family Timaliidae; genus Cyanoderma; species Cyanoderma ruficeps. Next base: position 171,294 of record VZDJ01000010.1, read on the forward strand.
GTAAAAATCTGTGTTATAAATAAAACTTGACCACAGCATCATTTTTGTGTGATTTTTTTCTATGCTGATGAAATAGTAAATTCCATGAGATTACCTTCAGAATCAAAAAATTAAAAATATTTTGGTTGTTTCTGTGCTTAAATACAAGACACAGTACTAAATATTTATGTCCTGGTTTGCTGTACTATTAAAGATTGTGTATGTGAAGGGAATCACTTTGTTTAGTGATTGCTAATGACTAAATTGCTTCTAATTCTTTGACGCATTCATTCTGAGTTGGGCACATGCTCAGTTGAGAATGTCAGAGAAGGAATTATAAATTGAACAGGGGTATTTGAGATTACAGCAGGGAAGAATATCCATTTGCTGTTCTTTTGTGATTTAGGACAGAGTATTAGACAAGGTATCTGTATTACATGTTTGGGGTTTTTTTTCTCCCATGTAAATGTGCTCATATGTACAAAAGTTCTCATGAAGAACCAGCCCCACTCAGGTCATGAATCCTGACAATCTTACAGTGCTCCACCCAGCAAGGTCTTGCTGAGACCTTCGTATAAACTTAATTAAATGTGCTCTATACTTGTACCATATCTGATTGTTGCCTGGGACAGGATCTATGGTGTCATGGCTCCCTAAAAATTTTGCGTCAGTAGTTCTATTTCTTCTGGCAGCAGAAGAAAAAAAAATTACATATGCTTGGTAGTCTTGTACCAAAGCCCAGAACTGAACTAGTGTAATATAGACTTGTACATGGGATGCTTTTATGTCTTGAAAATAAACAAAGCTTAAGTTCAGCCTTACAAGAGAGTGCTTGGAGCTGGCTTTGTACCATGGGGTCAGGTCCACCCTAGACAGACTGAAATCTCATACATGTTTCCATCTGGCAGGATCAAGGATGTGAGGCCAGCAGTTGGCCAGGCAACTGCACAACATTTGAGACCAGATAGTGGACATTTACTCACCTATTTGCTGTCTCCAGGCTGGTATCCAGTTCTGCTGGAGGCTTTCTATTGATTTAGCTTGTTTCTCATGTCCTCCTCCTGCAAAGAAGCTGGCTTCCAGCTCGCTCCCTAAACTGAGACTGCAGCTAGGATGAAGTGAGAGGAGTGCCCACTGTGTCTGAGAGGGTGATGCTTGAAGTGACCAAGCATTTCCACTGTCCTGGTGTTCGGCTGTAATTCAGGGCTGGAGGAGGTCTGGGATTTGCAGGCTTTGACCAGGGTTGCTGACCCACGTGCTGTCCATGCCCTGCGCTCCCTGATGTACAATGACAAGGTCAGAACAGAGGCAGTGGCAGAAAGAAAGTAGAGGCCACAAAGACAGGAAGGTAGTTTCTAATAGGTGCGGAATTACCATAGGTAAATGGGTTTTGTGCCTTCAGGATTGGAAAGCACAAGGTCCATTTTCACAGCTGATTTAAGACACTTTTGTCAGCAGAATTAGGCTTCTAGGTTGCTTTGAAGATGGGGAATGGTGTGGTTTTGACATTAGTTTAATTTAGTTAATTAGGTGCATAAACAAGAATACTGCCTCATAAGCAGATGTACATCTGTACAGTATCAATTATAATTCAGAAAGAAATATAAAAGCTTATATTTGCATACCAATGCACAGTTTGTATTTGAAATTTTACATTAATATAACTGTGGTGCTTCAAAACCATATCCAGAATTCACCAAGGTATTTTGGTTTACTGTACCTGCTGACATCAGAAGCAGTTGAAGGGAATTGCTCCAGACATAGACTGAAATATGTTTAGGAAGCAAAATGAAAGTTGTGACATTGTTTGCTTGTTCCTTCTCTACAACTGATGAGTGTGAGTCCAATAAGGACATAGAGAAATAAACTGGAAATTAGTCCCACATAATAAAACAATACAGAAGCTCAAGCAGCTCCAAAATGAATTTCATCCCAGTGAAAAAAGTGGGAAACATCTTTTACCATGTTTTTATGCTAGATCAAAGTTCATTTCAGACAATTACAGTTATGTTAACTCATCCTCTGAAACAGGTTTAGAAAGGTGTTCATATTTAATGACAGCACAAGAAAAATAATTTTGAGTGAACCGGTTTCGTACAATGAAAATTTTAAGAGCAACAAACCTTAAATTATTATTAGCTTTATCTAATTGGATTTGAAAAATGTATTTATCTTTTTTCATCACGACTTCTAAAATTGTTTTATGTATCTGCTACGCTCAAATATTCTATTTGTATGACCTTTTTTTAAGAAACAGACTTAGTTATTTTCCTTTCTGAAACAAATGCAATCCAATTTTTATTTCCATCAGAATGTCCTTTTGTTTTACTGGTGTCGGTAGTACTTTGATGCTTTGTGTGCACTACATATTGATGATGAACCATCTATTTATATGTGTGCACTGGGTATCAGTGCTCCAGTTGCAGAACTGGAGACTGAATCCAAAACCCATGCGTGGGACTTCAGTGTCACTAAGACATGCCTGAGCAGCCGAGACTTCTGTGCAGGACTCCCAGTGATACCAGAGGACCTGCAGGACATCTGCATCTTCCTGGGATGGTCAGAAGCTTACCGATCTCTATAAAAAACCTTAAGGCCAGGTATCTGATACATAATTACCGTCTCTTTTCAGGCAATTAAATCAACTCTATTGGCTACTCTTTGTTCCAGGGCCTATTTTGACTAACTCTGTATTGACTATTGGGAGCTTGGACACCTAAGGATAAGATTGATCACAGGGATAACCTTTAGGTACTCAAAAAGTCCTCATAAAATTTGCAGATAGCACACCTAACAGAAGCTGGAAGGCAGGTAGAGTATCCTGGGCAGTCAGAGATAGTACAGATGTTTAGGAAACTGGATTTTGCCCTATGTGGCATAAAGGGAGCTACATTTAGGTGTCTATTTTGAACTCATCAACTATTTTGAGCCTCATCTTTGCACCTGCCTTGTTTCAATGTGCATAATTCTGCTTGCTTTCTTCTGGGTAGTGTAATAGCTGCTCAGTCACACACTAGGTTTTCTGCTACTCCCAGGGTGAGGGATCTTCTCACTGGATTGACAGGAAAACACTTTAGGTCTTACTGTCACCATGAAGTTTAGTAGCAGACAAATGTCTAAAGACATTTGTGACACGTGAAGGAATTATTGGAATTAGGATAAGCAGAAAGGTCCCTTTGAATGGTAGCATATTCTCTTTTAGGACAGGGAAATTTTTCCATCAGTTCATGTAGTCAGAAGGTACCTGGCCTGAACCATTCAGAAAAATGGTCTTGTCTGTAAATATGTTTTGTGGTTTAGGTGACCTCAAATTTTATAGATGCAGTCAGTGACAAGCCATTTCTCAGGTATTTGTGGTTTTTTTATAACTTCTTTCATAATCACGAAGACTAGACATCTTTGCATATATTACAATCCTAATCTTTTTAGGAAGGGACAAAAGGAGAGAATCTTCCTTAGCTTAAGCTGCAAACATTATGCCTTCTCTTGGTAGATAGTAGTGCCATAATACAGTTCGTAGTCATTCATTCATAGTGGTCATTTTCTCTTCTTAATTCTTTTAGTTTGGTTCGCCTTTGCTACAGTGTTTCTCTGTTTTGCCTGTTTTCTCAGTTAAATGCAGCTAGATACGGAACACAAGTCCAAGCAGAGGTGGCAGTAAAATCTGAGAAGCTGAAAGCCATGATCATTGTGGTGCATCCTGTTGTACCTGGATGGGGACAGAACTGTTGAGAAGGCAGGTTTAAAACTTCCACCTGAAAACAAAACCTTTAGAATAGTTGTCCTATTTGCCTATTTTAAGTGTTCCTGAGCAAGAAAATTGTTCCATTATGTAGAAGAAATTGCTACAGACACATTTCAGAAACCAGAATCAGAAACCTTGGCAAAGAGAAGCATAAGTTATACCACTGTGATCTGGCTAAGCCATTTCAGCTGAAGAAAAGATTCATTTTGGCAGAGAGAAAAATAGTATTTCCATCATCACTTTCCATTGGGATTAAGGCTGGCTTTGGTGACTAGCAGAAAAATCTGAGGGAAGGCCAGGGAACTGCACTTGTGAGTTACTTTTACTGCTCTTGCGTCCTACCCAGTAGTATATATTTCAGGTAAACCATTTGTCTGGGCCTGTGTGACAGTATCTTATGGAGAAGAAAGGATTTCACTTTGCCTGTCTGTCTTGAACAGAAAACGATTTGGAATTTCTAAATGTGAAAAACACATGCTGAAAGTTAATTGCAGGCAGGGCTATATTTTATAAGAAAACTCAGAAAATAAAAAACATTTTAAGGTATTAGAAACCTGACATTTTGCTCCTAAATGTCTGTGTTTAGGCCTATATCTGGGTAGATCCAGTGGTATAAATGCTAACCTGGGATGCAGAAACTTGTCTCCTTTGTCCTGTCCCCCAAACCACATCTGTGACTCCAGCATTTACTGAAGACTTTCAGGCCTTTGAATATCTTCACCCACAAGCCTGACAAAAACACTGCATGGACAATCAGTTTCAATCAGACACCCTGTAAAATAACGTACGTGCCAAAGTTTCCTCATCCACTTATCTCTGTCATCCTTAATATTCCTGCTATCGTGTATTTCCTTCATTGCTCTTTTGTTGCTATCATATTTTCTTCTCTGTTAAACACAGACTTGCCAATTTGCTGTCCTCTGCTGTGTTTTGAGGCAACTTGAAAGAATTAGCAGCTTATCAGTGGTTAGAGCTTGGTGTTGTCAGAAGGAGAGGTCAGTCTTTTTGCTTCCCAATGGCAAAGCTGGTAATCCCAGCAAGTCTTTACTCTCCCAAGTTGATTTACAGACTGCAGCCTAGCCAACACACACACTGGTCCTCCTGTGAACCAGAACTGCTCCTCTTCTACCTGGAGAGAGCTGCACCCAGAGCCACTGACTGATGGTGGCCACTTGTGGCTTGCTTTCAGAGGAGTGAGGCCAGTTTGAAACATGAACTTTTGCCTACACATGCAGTGAAGCCTTGTGTATTTATGGAGGAAGATCAGATGATGGAAATTATGCAAAACTTTGCACAGCAGTTTGTTACCACTATCGAAGAAGCTAACAAGTGAGAAAATTCCTAGTTAGAGTCTTTAACTCCACTTTGTATTTTAAATGTAATTGTGTATTTAATGTGAATTAGAGAAACAGTGTGTACTGCACTATCCAAATCAATGCAGTTAATAAACTAACTCTGCACCAGGGGAAGGAAAAGTAGCTCTAGCAAATAAACACTAGTCTGTATTATAAAAGCAGACTACATGAGTTATAATGAATCGTTCCATGCAGTAAAGTACACACAGAGCAAATTTCTTTCAATACTATCCATCTGCAACAGGAAAAAGAACCTCCAGTTGCTGCATGTTCATAGTATGTAATTAAATGCTCATGAAAAGGGGTGACTTTTTCATTAATTTAAACAGTTATGCAATTATTGTGCAGTAACTTGTGCTGACTGATTTAAAACATGAGAGATTTTTACCAACAGGATACTCTGCAATGTTGCACATTCCCTTTCCATGCTGTGACAGTGGGGATTGTACTGGAAACTGAGTAGAAGTGTGACTGAAATTGGGAGAGCTGTAACTGAACACACCTAGTTTCTACCACTATAAATGAGGGAGTATTGTGTGCACCTCAGCAATATTTTGGCACAACTGGGTGTTCAACTGTTGCAAAGGGTCAGAAGTGAATGAGAAACATTCTAGAGCAGGAGTTCACAAGATGCCATTCTTGAGTCACACAGAGTGACTTTGAAAGCTTTGCACTGGCCACCACCTGCAGCAGAACCAGATGATTCTCAGGGTTGTAGCAGAACTTTAAGCACAATTGGGTACTTTTGGAACAGAAGCCACCATCTGAAGTGTGCCTTGAGGAATTTTTGGTCAGTTGTGCTCCCAAGACTCCCGTTTCCAACCCTGGCAACTGCCCCAGACATCCCTGTTACATTCTGGCATGCTAAACTGGTTCCCAGATGATTATCATCTTCTGAGGATAGAAAGGGGAATGAGATACCATTGGAGAGCTTGGCTGTGGTGTGACCCTCCACAAGAAGTTTCTGGCAAGGCTCCTCTTGGAGAATAGAAGTACCTGGCATAATCTGTTTCCCTTCTGTACTACTGGAGAGGTTCCCAGAATGAACTATGGAAGAATGATGCAGTAGGTGAGAGGCAGAGCTGCTAACTATGAGTAGGACTCTCCAGCTTCTGAACCTGGAACAAGTCCTGCTACTTAACAAGATGGAGGTTTCTCTACTTTGCTTGCTATTCTTGCCTTTTGTAGAAGCATAATCAAGTAGTAACAGCAATGGAGAGCTTTCTTCAGAACATCTAATAGATTGTCACTCTGTTAGGGATTTTGAATTCTTCCTGTGTAATGCAGTGAAGATTTTCTTTTTTAAAAGTTTATGTTTTTTACAGTTAATTAAATGTCTTCTGCTAAGTCATTTGGTGCAAAGGGGTGTTGAAAAGCCGTAATGTAGGCTGATAAAGTTGGTGGACTGTCTAAAGAGCCGCACATAATGCCAATTTAATCCTGTGTTTCATTCTCATTAAGTCGGTTGGGGAGACAGACAGTTGTTTACTCCCTGCCATGTGGATTTTGTGAGAACCCTTGATACAGCACTCTAAGCAAAGGTTCCTCAAAAAAAACCACCAGGGATAAAATGGAAGGGCTTGTATGAATTAAAGAATTAATCAAAAGGTAGAAAAAAGGAACAAATGAGCTCCCACATCCAAGGGTATTTCCTGTCTGCAGATTGTGCAGGGAGGAATTAAATCAAGCTCAGTTCTGCTGGGAGAGCTGTGTGGCAGGATGGGGTGGAAAGCAGTGTGTGTTGGTGCTGGCAGGAACAGGACAGGGCTGCCGGGATAACTCTTCTCAATCTTTAATGAATGATCAGTCTCATGGCAGGATTTTGCATAACTAAAGGGTAGCCGCAGGTCACAGTCTGCCAGCAGCAGCCCCAAATTTCTTCATTACAAAGCATCTTAAAACTTTTTCAGTCAATAACATACTGTTAAAGCTTACAGGCAATTGTTTTAACCAATCAATTATAGCACACATACACCTGCTTTGAACAATGTTCATTTGTATATTTTCCTATTAACAATACACAATACCCTTATTAAGCTTAAGACCTTCTGTTGTCTTTCATGCATATATTTTCTGCAGTGCTAAGATTTGTTCAAGCCAAACCTATAAACTCAGCCTTTGTTTCCAATGTCTTTGCTACACCACTGTACCTTTACTAGTTTCAAATCTTTTCAGTTACAGCAGATTCTGAGTTCTCAGCTTTTTCTGTTTTGAGGCCTGCTTTTTCAGCTCTAAAATCCTTTTTACTTTAGTGTTTCCCACAGCAGTGCAGTTCTGCAAGGTGCCAGGGGAATGGCAGGGAAGGATGGGAGTGGGGACTGCTAGACCCTGCAGCCATGTGTGCCAACACTCGCACGGCACTGCGGGAATGGTGGGGTGGGGACTGCCCAGGGAAACACCACAGACTCGCCCAGACCAAGAAGGGTGTCTTCTGTGAGCTATCCCAAACTGTACCCTGAGCATATTCACAGAAACAAGCTGAAAGGAAATGTGTTCAGTTTATATTTGGCATGGGATTTTGTTTATTTATTGCTCCCCTAGAAATGTGTAGTCTTGGCTTTAGGGCTGACACAGAAACTTCAGAAGTGAATTTGAAACCTGACTTGGATCAAGAATTTACCCTTGAATGCCTATCTGCTAGAACCCTCCTCTGTTTTTCACTTTGTAAAGACAAAATAACAACACCAATTACGTGCCTGGCAGGCAGACACCAAGTGCATCATGTTGCTTTCAAAATACACTTTGTGTTTGCTACCTATCCCTACTGTATAACAGGAAAAACAGATAGTATTTAATAAATAGTAAATCTTCAACAAAAAACTTGTACAAGTAAAATAATGTCATTATGCCCTTTGAATTTGTGTCTGGTAGCTGAAACTGAACAAAGAATAATGTGATAATTTATTTTAACAGGAAAAAAGCAAGTGTTAAGGAAGTAATTGTAGGTGATAACTATAAATGTTAACGTGATCTATTTATTATTTGCTGTTAATTATCAAACAGTTAAGAGTCAATGTAATTACTTCAGTAAAAATTATGATGTCAACTATAGTTACTGTTGTATAGGTTTTAATTCAAACCATCTGTTTTAATCCTTGTATATATCCTGGGTTGATCTTTGCTTGCAGTGAAGTGTTTTTCTGGAAGTTAGAAGTAATTATTAAAGGAATGGAAATTATTAGTGGTTCATGGTTTGGCAAGGAAAATAAATGCCTTTTCAAGTTCTTGGTGTCTGTTTTAGAGACCTCCTGCACCAGAAATGCTTGAGGGTGGAGTGTAAAACAGAGTATTTTCCATCATAGTCTATGTGATATTTGGGGTTCATCCCAGTGAGGTGTCTGAAAGTGTAAATCTTATTATTCTCCACCACTTAATTAATTGCCCATTTATTTCACAGGGCAAAGGAAATATGAATGGTTTATTAAAAGAGAAGTATAAAACCCTGGAGAAATGCTGGTGTGTGTAGATAAACAAGGTAATTTACTTTCTAGTGAACTGTGATTCTCAAGTGTATTCTTCAGTGGATTTGTAGAGGATATTTGGTTGGTCTTGCTAACTTATTGAGTTAGCTTTGCCTGTACCTGTCCTGTCTAAATTTCCCTGTTACCCAAGGATATCTCCACCTGGCTCCAGAGCTCAGCCTTCATGCTGTGAAAATCTGTTAAGCCACTTTGCAGTAAAAAGAGAAGCATCTAGGGCAGCTCCACAAGTAGTGAAATAGATGTGAGATCAATAATTTATTATCTTTCCTTTCTGAATTCATAGCTATTGCACAATAGGAAGCTGTAGAAGTTTATCAGAAAAACCCAAGGTATCTCCTCGTACTCTTGTCACAGGCCTTTCAACCCGCCTAGGGACCTTCAGAACTCAATTAAAGTCCTGGCTGGATCATGCCATACTTTACAGATGTAGAGGGCAAGACTTCGCTCTTGAAAGATGCACTGGGAGCTCTTCAGGCTATCCAGCTGTCACAGCTGACTCTATTTAACCTCCTATTCTTGGCCAAGCCAGTTATGTAGAATTGAAATCCTTGTCTACAAAAATACTTGTAATAATATTGCAAGAACTCTCCTGACAGAGACTTCATGTTAAGACAAGTAACAGAGACAAAATCATCAGAATGTCATGTGGTGGCCCAAAACAAGCAGATGATATTATGTACTTTTCCAAGTCTGTGAACACTGTTCATAGTTTAAAGTTGATTTTTCTCTGGTTTGTCCTTCTTTTCCTCCCTGAGTAAAGAAACATTTGTTTTTTACCAGGAGAAACATGCGTTACAGAATCTGGCACGTTTGCATGTGGTACAAGCTTGTGAATGTCTTGTTGAGATAAGTGAGTGACAGCTTCCAGTTGGTGTTCTGCAGGAGGTGAGGGTTTCTTTCCAGAAGTCCTGACCATCTCAAAATAACTATATTCTCTTTGCAGAGCTCCCAATCTGACATGTTATCTTATCACCTCAGTACAGCAGTGCTGATATTCTACTACACCAGTTTTGCTAGCTTATAGTCTCAAGTAGCAGTTTTAGTTACAGGAAGGACTGAAAGGATTACATCTATCAGAGTTAGGGTTTGGTCTGTGTTGTCCAGCATTATAACAGAAGACTTAATTGTAAATGGTTGTTAAATGCTGTTTTTCAGTTATAAGAGCATGTTACCACTGGAATTCAACGTATATTTTGTTCCAATTTTTTAAGCCAAAAAGAGCATTTCTTCTTAAGAGAATAAGACTGTGTTTCCTTCTGTTTTAGAGAAGTGTCAGCAGTTAAGGCCTTGCTGTTTAATTTCATTGTACCCCCTGGAAATCTCTCCAGAAACATGAGTTATGACCATGTCAGTGCTTTTCACTTCATGGGTTTCACATCTCAGCAACTTGCAAAGATGTGTGAAATACAATTAACAGTTCCAGTAATCCCAAGATACCCATATATAAGCACTGGCTTTCTAGAAACAGCATTGTTTTTCCCAAGGTCATAGCTATCCGTAAAGGAAACAGAGTATTAGCCTTAGTATGTGGCTCTTAACCCTGTTTAAGAACACAAGTGGGAACTGATTAAAATAGTATATGGCTTACATTTATGGGAGTCCTTGATCTAAAGAGAAGTGGCCTCTGTATGTTGCTCTAATTACTGTGGGAATTCCATCATGCATTCAATTGTAGTTTATGAAAAGATGTTGTAGTCTTCTAACAAATTAATTTTAGAAAAGCTCTGAATCCATCATGTTGTTACTGGAGGTAAAGCTGCCATGACTTGTATATGTGGGGAAGTCTCACAGCATTTCCTGGTTATTAATGCACTGTAGCATTTAAATGCAGCATGTTAGAAAGACATGTTTTTTTGGCAAAAAACATTAAAATGGATCTTCCTTCCTTTTAATCAGGGCAAGTCTCAGTATTAAATAAGGAATAAAATTTGTTTCATATTTGAGATGGCTACAGGGTAGGTATGTCCCTAGGAGGTTCAGGTTGTCCTGAGCTCTCAAGTGTTTATTTCAGTGCCAAGGTGCAAATGAGATGGGGGGTTAGTTGGGTATTTTTTTATTATTCATGTGGTTGGTTCTCACCTGATTGGTGTGAAATTACATTTTTTGTTTGTTTGTTTCTTGGAGGAAAAGATTTGCCTGAATTGTTACTGGCAGACATACCTGTCACTGATCTCAGCAGAAAGGCAAAGTGGTGGCAATAATCTGAGCTCTCCAGGTAAGGCTGAGGCATATTGGCAGAAATGGGTGAGCTTCCAAAGCCATTTACTTGTCCTAAAGAAGGCAAAATCCCTGTGACTCCAGGAAGAGTAATAGTTCTGTAGTAATGACACTGGTCTGAAACAAGTTTCAGCATCTGGCTGTGCCATAGAAATTCCTCTGTGTCCTTGGAAAACTGATTAATATCTGTGCCCTGGCTCCCTAGCTGAAAGTGAGAAGGCACTTTAAGGATAAACTTCTTAATCTGTTGGAGTTTATCAGATATTATGGTAAATGAAATTGCTGATGTTGTGCAATATCCTCTGTCAACAGCATTGCATTTATTGTGCAGAATAAAATGATAGAGTATTGTATCTCCTGTTCCAGTGTTCATGAAGCTGGCAGGCCTTCTCCTCTGCCAAGGCAGGGAAGGGTGACTGTGTGCTTGTCAGGGGGAAAGGGACACAGCTCACAAGCAGAGAAGGTGTCCTCCAGTGCATATTTGTTTTCTGCATAAATCTGCATACTTGCAGAAACTATCCCTTTCTTCCAATAGGAAAGGACTTCTGCTAATGTGGGCCCATAACTAATTGTTGCTATGGGAAACTCTGAAATGGCCACCCACACTTCTATATGTGAATGGAGCTTGTGTTCACTATACTGTTCATCTGTATGTCAGCATGCACACATTAGAGTGTATTCATGTTTCTTCCCTGGTGTAGCATGGTCAAGTTGAATTATGAAGGGTTGCCTTTCATGTTAAAGATTTTGGAAGCATCGACGGCACCTGGAACACTGTGTCTTTTGGGGCTGCTCCAGTGCTGACATGCCCAGAGTACCCCATGGTGTTCCTTCAGTTCACCGGTGGGCTCAGAGCTGACAGAAAGGCACAGCCTGTCCTGGGAAATTTTTGCTTTTTCTTTAACTGTTGCCATTGTGACCCTGCAGCCCTTCTCCCCACAGAATAAAATATGATGCAAACATAAAAATGCAAATGCTGGAGCTTTTCAAAGAAGAAAATATTATGTTTTTAATTATAAACCCATTTTCCTCTTTTCTTGTACTCAGACTGTATTGTCCTATGTGAAGTTTTCTAAAATACTTGCACTGCGAGATGTGCACTTGATTTGGAGAATCCCAGCTCAGAGGACTGAAGTTTGGAGAAGCTGGAAATGATCTAGCCATCCTTGGTGGCAGGTAGTGACTGAGGTGTCTGCTGGACAGGAGAAGGCAATGTCACTGGCATATGGTTTGTGCTAGCCAACAAGTACTTGTGGAAGGTACTTGAACAAGCCGGTGCTCTAATCATTTCTAGATATACTTGTTGATAGGTTAAATTTGACTTATATTTAAGCTGCTTAGTTTTTGAAAGCTTCTTTTAGGTCTGCTACTGAAGCCAAGCTACTTGCTAGCAAGCAGCATTATAGAGTCACTAGGGTCAAGAAACAAGGACCTCTCTCAGTGTACCATTGTCTTTTCAAAGCAGATCTGTGTGAAACACATTCAAACATATTGATGAAATGTTGTGGAAAAGGCTGCATTATCACTGGCTGAGCTACACATTTGCTTTGGACTGTGAATTTGGCACTGTTTAGTGAGACGAAAGGAACATCAGCAGTAGAGTGCAATGCTTAGCTCCCTCCCTGCCTTCAAAACAGTCTAACCTGCCAATTTCTTCTGCATACCCAAATACTGACTGGATTAATATAGATGTTAATTATAGCATCATTTGAGACAGCGAGCTAGAACTTGTTCCTGTCTAGCACTTTCATGTTGTGTGTGATCACCTTTAGCCACCAGCAGGCCCTTTCCTTAGTAAAGGATAAGACACAGCTGTCACAGGAGCATGAGCCTTAATGATCCCCTAACTGTGTGACCTTGTATAATTTATTAGATTGTTCCCCTGCTTTCCTCCTTTTTTATTTTGAAAGGTTTTTTTAAGTCTGAAGAAATAGAGACTACACAGACTATGAATTAAATTTTATTGTGATTAATTTAATTTTATTATGATTATTATTTATTACGGTACTACAGATGACTACAGGCAACTAGAGATACTTACTGGGATTTTGAGATGTGATTTACACCTGTCACACTCTCGTGATGCTTGCATTTCCTTAAATGACAATTTTGCTTTAAACTGGGAGAGCTCAGAAAAACTATAATCCTTTACCTGTAATGGATGTACACACTAATGATATAGACTTCCACTAGGACATCGAGGTGCTGGAGTGAGTCCAGAGAAGGGTGGCAGAGCTGGGGAAGGGTAAGCTGGCGAGGACAAGTCCTGTGAGGAGCAGCTGAGTGAGCTGGGGGTGTTTAGCCTGGACAAAAGGAGGCTCAGGGGAGATCTTATCACTCTCCACAACTGCCTGAAAGGAGGCTATAGCCAGGTGGGGTTGGCCTCTTCTCCAGGCTACCAGTGACAGGAAGAGAGGCCATGGCTTCAAGCTGCACCAGGGGAGGTTTTTGTTGGACATTGGGAAGAATTTCTTCACGGAAAGGTTGATTAAACATTGGAATGGACTGCCCAGGGAGGTGGTGGCATCACCATCCCTGGCGGTGTTTAAGAAAAGACTGAAAGTGGCACTCAGTGCCATGGTCTAGTTGACAAGGTGGTGTTGTGTCACAGGTTGGACTTGATAATCTTAGAGGTTTTTTCCAACCCAATCGATTCTATAATATTGAGACTACCAAACTAAACACCTCTACATGTAGGCCACCTGATGCTCATTACCTCCTTTTCCTAGTCTTGAGTAATTTGCTAATGAAGAAAGCACCTTACGAAAAGAATGTGAATTTAAAACATAGTTTATAAAAGTTTCACTATTTTTAAATGCTCTTAAAAATTTGAAGAATTAGTTAAACTGAATTACATAAATGAAGCAGAAACCTGTAGAAGCTACAAAAGATTTCATGATCTTGGAAAGAACCTTTTTTAGTGAAATATCAATATTGAAGCTGTAAAAGAAAAAGATTTTTGTTTTTCCACCCTCAAGGTAACTTATCTTACCGCTATCTGTATTTTTGATGAGTTACCATAATATTTTGTATGTCTTGCTTGGGCCATTTAAAATATCTTTATAGATCTCCAAGTAGATAAATATCTGCTTTCAATTCCTTGAAATACAATTACAGATGTTTGTCATATTATAGTTCTAGAACCATAAGCACAACAAGAGTTTCTAATTGACTTAATTTTTCTTTCATTTTGTAAAGTGCTTTACTGGAGAAGATGAATTCTTAGGTGTATGGGTTACTTTAAAGCATGAAATGTAGTACATAAGGGTATATTCCAGATGTAGTGTTTAATCTTTTTGCCAAACTGTCCTTTGAAAAATTAAGAAAATTTTGTAATAAAAGTATTTTTAATAAGAGAAAACTGTATTTAGTTGTTTTTTGAACAACAAAATTCTGCTAATTTAAGTGTTTGCAAAACGGTTGTTTAGAGGGTTGGTTTTTGTAGTTGTTGTTGTTGTTGTACTGTGTTCTTATTTTTCTTTTCATCCATTACTGTGAACTTTAATCATATCGAACTTAGCCCAAAGGTTTCCTGTGTTCCAGCTTTTAAGCTGCCTAACCTGTGTAAATACATTAGGGCTGTTCTAAACCATTAAAAACAAGGAGAGATGGATGTGTGCAAAGTTCAAATGTGTTCTGCTGGCTTTTATCATCAGCGTGAATCATACAGCAATTTAGAAGCTTAAAATAGTTCGTTGTTCATAAAACACAGCAAAATACAGCAAATGAAATCTCTTTAGAAGAGACAGAAATACATATAGAGTATTTCAGTTCAGTTTTGTGGGAGGTTTCTTACTGTAAGAGACTTTTTTTTTCCATTTGTACGTTTTCCTTTTTTTTTTTAAATTACTTTTAGTGTATTTAAAGTGGTGTGTGTTGAAAGCTTCTGAAACTGAAGTCTTCTTTCATCCTCAAAGATGAAGTAGTATGGAAAGTTTAAAATACACGCATCCACAACAGAGTTAGATTACAACTGTTGCCCAAGTCAGGATTCAGTCTTCCTGCCGAATTAGTGTCATTCCTTTTTCTGTTATCTCCTGACAGCACTAGTTTAATTCAACAGAATGAGCTAATTTCAGGCAGAATGAGTGAATAAAAATACTCAGAAAACTTACAAAGCCCCTAAAATTACGTTTTGTGGGCCAGATACAGAGCCTCCTGTCTGAAATGTCCTTGACATAGGGTAAGCACTACTGACCGACAACCAAAGCGTCACTGTTTCATCAGTATGATTTTCATACTCAATCCAAAACACAGCACTTCACCAGCTGCTAGGAAGAAAGCTAGCTCTATCCCAGCTGAAAGCAAGACACAGCTCTTCCCTAAAAGCAGCAGGCACAGTGTGCCAAAGCAGCAGAGCTGAGTGGGGGACTACATCAGTTCACGAAAGTGTATGAAATCTGGTAAGTTCAGTGCAATTGATTGGAATTCTTTTTTAATTTTGAATTGTAATTAGCATACAGATGCAAAACGGTAGGTACTTGTAAAGCGACCGTTAATAGGAGGGACACCATTCATATCTGTGTTGGGAAAAGTTAATCCCTCAGAGGTACAGGGGAGACAGTACTTGCATTGACAGGCAGGGTAGATAACACAGAGCAGGAGTCAGTAAGGTGAGGTGACATTTGTGCTGGGACCTGTTCTATTCTGTTGCATAAACAACTCAGCAAAGGACACAAATGCTGAAGTTTGCAAAAAAAGAAGTTTGTCGATGCCCCACTAAACCACAAAGGACCAGCTAAAGAGCTGCAGAAAGTCCTTACAAGGCAAATGCCTGGTTAATAAATCATCGGAAAACAGTGCTCGGTGTAGATAAATTGTTGAATGATGCTTGTAGGCAAAATACAAACCTAAAATGGCACATAAATTCATGCACTCGAAATGTTATGACTCAGAGATGGGATTTTGCTGTTGTGACAGGCTGTCCCCAAGAAGGTCACCTCATTGCTTGTCACAGCTCAGTTCCTCCTGTTGTGAATAACCTCCATGTATTAATTTGTGCCTGAAAAATAACATGATTTAAAAGCAGGGAAAACAGTTCACCAGAGGAGTCTGAGATGAGGGGGGCAGCTCAGGGGAAGATTTAGGAGATCAACACATGAATGGATGTGGCTCCTCTGGAGATGGGCCAGCAAGTATGCCTAACCACCGAAACATCTGTCTGAGAGACTGAATAGGGTCTGCAATGTTCACTCAGACATCTTTTCTGTTTCCCCTGAAAAACCACTTGGAAAAATCAGAATCCCAAAAGGAGGCTGATGAATACCAATACTCGGACAACTGGACAGAAGAAAACCTGCCTCAAGGGGAACTAAAATGTATAGAAACTGGACTTTTGGTAGTGGGATTTTGTGAACAAAGGGGAGGCAAGTGCGATAGAGGCCTGTCTCGCGTTCACCCCGTTCGATTCCTGGGATCAAATTGGTCTTTATCGTGGCTGTGTTTTCTTTCTGATTCATTTCCGTACTCGCTGTCACGCAAAAATAAATTTTGTTTTTTCTTTAATTACAATTTGGCTCACCTCGTTTATAACACTCCCCACATCAAAGACATGCAGCAGAGCTGGAAAAGTGCAGAGAAGACCAATTAAGATGAGGAAAGCTCTGGAACAGATTCCTTGAAGGTCTTCCGTCACCCTCAGTTGTTCCAATCTGTTACACCTCAGATGCTGCTACAATTGATGTCCTGAAATGAAGAACCAAGAGCCTCAACAACAAAGATGTCTCTCACTTGTGCTCACAGAGACCAGCTGGGTTGCTGTGTGCAGACACTACCTGATGGCAGCACACAAGTTGCATCAAGCCGTACCCCGGGGAGAAGAAGCCTGCCGTCATGGCTAATTTTACACTCTGTCTCAGTGTGTGCAAAATAGTGAAAGTAATTCTGGTTGTGTCTAGTCCCTCTTACACTAATTATTGCATCTGACACAAGCTTTCTGGAGGAACATGGTCAATAATAGTAGATTGAAATAAATACTACACAGCCAATTTTTCAAAGAAAACCATAAAAGAGAAAGTCTCAGAAGTCTTACTTTTCCGTGTTTTTTTTGTTTATCTGCAAACCTTAAGCTAGAGTTCAACAACATTGTGCCCAAATGAAAATTCAGTTATTGAGCAGAAGTAATAGAAACGTAGTAGAGAATAAAGACAGCTTCTGTTTTGTTATGTTCTCCCTCCATTCTGGTATTTGTGCTATTTCCACAAAAAATACTGGAAATTGTCTAGTCTGTAGTCAGCTTGAGGAGTCTTTGGCTCCTGTTCTGCTCTTGGTATGAAATGAGTACCATTCCAGTTAGAGTAAAAAACAACAAAACAAAAACAAACACAGGAAGAAAACATGAGAAGAAAAATTTCAGAACATTTCAGAACAAGGATGGGCAGCACTCAGTGTTTCTTCTCATAATTCCTTCTGCAGCCAGGTTTTTTCCATCTGAGGAGGCTTTATCCATCCTCAAGAACTGCAGCCCCATCCAAGAACACATGGTCTTGGCAGCGAGCTGGTCCCATCTGATGTAGCAAGACAACTGAAAATAGCTTTTCTAAGAGAGAAACTTCAGGCATGGCTATCTAACGTTGTTAGATTTTAGAGTATTTATTTTGTGTGATTAGAGATTTAGAGATTAAGGGTGGGGGGGTTGTGCTGGTTATTTTTTTCTTTCTCCTCAAAAATTAGCAGCTGAACAGTTTACCCACTATAAAGATAAAGCAGAACATAGTGAATTGTGTCAAACATGCTTCTGCATATGAAATCCAAATTTTCACTCTGTAGTTTTGAATTATGTGGGAAAAAAGCCAGTCGTCAACATCAATGTTCAATCTTCTTTTTTTTTTTTTTTTGGTGCTGTTTTGTAAGTGTAGTTGGCTTATTTTCCAGTTTTCTTGTTTATGTTAAGAGCAAACAGGTACAACTAACAATAATGCTGGATAAATAGATCAATAAAACCTTAGCAGTTTTGCTGGGAAAAAAATAATAAAAGAAGAAGTTGTGGAATTTGAATCACCATTTTTTTTCTAACAGGACTATCTGTTTTTAAGTAATTGTTAGCAGTGCCTGTTAATTTAAGGCAATCTCACCAGCCACTGCTGTGGGAGGATTATGACCTGCTTGCTCGTTCAAGGTGTGACAAAATGTCATTTAAAAACAAATCCTTAGACTGTGCTGGTGCTACAACTTGATTCAAGCGAAGTGGAATACTTTAGTAGTAGTAGTAGTAGTAGTAGTAGAGTGTGTTGTGATAAATGATCCTTAGAAAGCTCTTGGTGTCTTCGTATGCAGTGCAGACATGGTAACAGAACCACATATTGAGTAAAAATGACCCCAGTGTATGCTTCTTAGAGAGGATCTTACATTTGAGAATATCAAAATACTTAATAGAGATTTAATACAGAATGACAACAGGTTTCATGAGTATTATTTTCATTTAACTGCTGAGGGGAACAGGAATATAAAGAAACTGTGATGATTGAGAATGTGCAGACTGGGCAGAGAAACCATTAAAATCCTAATGGAGAGTTAGGTTTCTCACTTAACTGTTTTTTGCATGTTTCTATTATATTAGTAATGAAAGTTTTTAAAGTTTATGCTATACTGACAGACTGTAATTTGAGAATATAGAGAACATCTGGTTCTGACTTATAGTTATGGAAGATCAATAGATTATTGTGTACACAAGTCAAATCTGGTGTTTTGGGAAGGGGTGGAAGAAAATTTTTTTATCTTTCTTTAATTTTGTGTTTTACTTAAGTTCAGATACTATTACCCTCACTGAAAACATTAAGTAGAGAGATTTTTGTTTGTAATGCTGCTAACACTCTATATTTTACTAGCTTTCAGTCTGCTGAGATCAAAAATTCCTAGCAAGTATTGACAGTTTCACTTATTTACCAAATGTAATTTATGAGAATACTTTAGCTTTTCTGAGTCACTTTATTGGTAGAATGATTTAAATGTTACCTGAAACCTGAAAAATATATGCAAAATGTGCAAAGAAAATAATGTATGGATTGTGCTGTTTGGTAATATTGAATTTATGAGAGTGTGCTCTCTGTAGATGCTCACAGTAGGGTGCTTCTTGAAAGATTGTCCCATGCCATGTAAGAGGGAAGAAAAACAGAAAAGGAGGAGAGGTGCATGGTGATGAGTGAGATTGAAAGCTAGCCACACAGTGCACAAAAAATATTGCTCTTATTAAGAGCAATGCTCTTTTAGTAATTGTAATGATAATTACAATACATATCATTTGATATGTATTAAGTTGAAAGGTAGGATCAACATTGTCTGTATTCTTAAAGAACAGCAAATTCAGAGTTTGCTGATTTTAAGTTGCATTTCTTTTTAAATACTTGTAGAAATAGGTTTTCACTCTTGCTGTGTTTTGCAGTTTATAGTCCATGCAGGTAATTTATTAATTTCTGACAAAACATTTACATTTCAAATTATTGAGTATGGCTGTTAGGCTCTAATATCCTTCTACAAGGAGCTGAAAACCCTTTGCACCCCACAGCACTCAAAATCAAAGGCATTTCCTAGATTTATTTTACTTCACGAGAGAAAATTACGAACATTGTTAAGTGGTTCAGAGCAGGAAACATGGGAAGTGGTGATCTGTGCTGAAGGATACCAGTTCTGCCAGATCCATGATACTGAGTGTTCGTTGAGTACAACATGGAACTGCAACCAAAGAAAATACCAGAAGACCAGAGCAATTAAAAACTGTGAATTCAGTATGAAACTTTTATGAAAAAGGAGGGTTAAATGAAGAAGGCTGCTACTGTTATTAAAATATTATTTCTGCATTTGAATGCAGAGTATGTTCAAGCAAAAAGGTATTTTAGGCTTTTTGTTTTCTCATAGAATAAAGGAATTTGTAGCAACTAGGTGTTTTTAACATAAAACAACATGACAGAAAGTCAGGCAAAATATTTATTGATGAGTGTCTGGAGCTCTGCGCATGGGTTCTGTACATACCACAGTCAGCATAAGAACCCATTCCTATGTTTTGGAAATCTGGGATACCAAGCATAAATGCATTAATGCTTTGAGCTAGGTTACCTCCATAAACAAGCAAACAAATTCTGTTCAGGGTTAGGAAATAGTAAGTTTCTCATGATTCTGATTGTGTGATGTGACCTTCCTGTCTGCAATCACAAGCTGGACAGTCTTGTTTGTGCTTTAGAAAGAATTAAGGATGATTATTAAGATGATTCTCTAAATAGCAGTCCACTCTAAAAACAAATCATGTCTTGGCCTGGTCTTATGAGCAGATACAACTGGACTCTGCATGCAGTATTGTCATGGAAGTTGGAGATGGTTTTTTCATGTCAGGATAGTGAATGGTAAATCTCTGCTGGTTGTCACTAATTGTTGATTTATAACATTTGTCCTAGACATAAGCTGTTCCATTTGTCAATAGGACTTACAGTTCTCATTAAAAGGGGTTTTCCTTTTTAGTGAGTGGCACCATTTTTTACTGATAGAAGCACAAGCATTTAAAGCAATGGTTTTCAGATTTGTTTTCTTTTATGTGAAATAAGAGGTTCCAGGGAAACAGTAAGATTTACTGTTGGGAATGCTTATGGTGCATTTATAGAGATGTGCAACTATCATTTTCCTAGTCTTGGTGCCAGATGTCTGAGAGGTTTATTTCTAAATGTTATTATGATGAAAAGATTTCAGTAAGAATTCATACCTTGTTCTACAAATACCCATTTTCTAGCTGAGTTGTGAATTGTGTAAAGGTCTTTGGGATAAAACAAATGGACCAGTATATGGAAGGTTAGGACAAATTAAACATCATTTGTCCACTAGATGGAAATAGAAGCAGCATGTATAGGCATGGTTTTTTGTGTATTCAACTGAATGGTTTTATCTCTTGTCTTCACATGAGAGAGAGTAAATAAAGTAATTTTTAGGATTGCAGTTCCAGAATGAACTGGACAGCAGAGTATGGCTAAAGTGGACTAAAAATGCGTAAAAGAGCTGAAGTAAGGAAGGGGAAGGGTAAGAATAACAGTATGAGGAAAGTGAAAATCATGTACACTCCGAAAATACTGCATAAATGAAGGCTGTAAAATGCTGGCTCATCAAGAAGGGCAGAGTCTGGCAGAATATGTAAGATTGTTTTGATTTTTTTTTTTTTGGTCAGAGTTTACTCATTCTTTGTTCTTTTGCAGGGAAAAAATTATCTTCAGTCTTCACTGGAGTGATTATGTTTAAGAAAGCCTTGATTCATAAAAGCTGTAGCAGTTCTCACCACATTTCCATATATTACTGTTTTCATCCCAAGTTAAACTTCTGAAGCCCACTTTATGAAACTGAAGAACCACACCACAGCCTTCTTAGTTAACAGTTAATCTTCTGTTCTATATGGGTGCTTCTGAGGCATTCAATCCTTCAGCCACAGAATAATTTAAATCAGAAGAAAACTCTTCAGGTCTCCAGTTCCACTCACCTGCCGAAAGCAGGGCTGAGTTTGTCAGGGCTCAGGACTTTGTCAAGTTTTGAAAGTTCCACAAACTGTCTGCCAAACCTATTCCTGTCCTTGACCACCCTGACTGTGGGACAAAAAAAAGAATTTTTGTTTCTAACCAGAATTTCCATTACAGCAACTTCTTCACTGCCTTCACCAGTTCCAAAACTCCCATGGTCTTCGCAACTGAAGCTGGTGTAGACTTTCACATCCCCTACCAGCTCTTTCTTAATGGTAGCTCCTGCAAAGCATTTCCTTCAGCTGTCCTGTCCAGTCTCTGAATTAAAAAATTGTCACCAATAGACTCAGTTCACCTGGGTTTGAAAAGTAAATAGGGAAATTTTCCATACCTAGAGAGGCTTTGGAGACAGTAGCACAAGAATGATAGGCATGCTTCAACCATGATTGAGCTCATCATCAAGCAGATGTCCATCTGATTTTACATGTCTCCTGTTTCTCTCCACTGATTGTAAAGGCTGCTGACTGTGCTACATACATCATGGGTATCTGAAATTGAATTCAATTAGTCACACTTTTGCTGACATAAATGACCACATCTCTATGACTCGTGGGTGTTGGATGCAAGATGAAGTACAAACTTACTGAATATGAACGTTGCAGTACTCTGAAGAACCTGGCCTATATGGAGATGTCACTGTGGCATTAGCAACACCATATATACCATTTAACATTGACAAGAACATAATTTAATTTACTGTAACACTTTTATTGGTACTAAATATCCTGTTAGTTTGCCCCAAAATGTTTGCAAATTAAACTAATATAGGCTATAAATGCTTTCTTGTCTGCTTTGCCAACCTTGACAAGTTGATAATTTTATCTACTGTTTCTGTTCCACAGTGGCATACTATAGTTTTTGGCTGAATTAGGCAGTATCTCTTTGTTCAGTCTCTGAAAACCTAGACAGTTTTTACAACTGCTGATAGAAAAGGTTGGTCATGGGCAGGTATGTGGAAAAATGCCAGTCTGACTGGGAGTTCAAAGGAAAACAAAACAAAACAAAAAATTTCCAACATCCTGGGAAGAAACCTGAATCTGCACAGATACACTGGGCTTTTGTAGAGGGTTCACAGGCTCTTTTCTTTCTGTTTTGCTGTGTATAAAAATTAACAGGGATAGACTGAAAAGGTGTTTCTAACTTGCAGGCTTCCTTTCCCTGCCAAAAAGCGTCATTCTCCAACCAGCCTAAATATCCCTCCTTAATTAGTAACAGATGCAGTAGTACGTGCACAAACGTTGTGTCAAGAGGACATTTGGAAATCATAGCAGAAGGTGCTGTGCCAGATAGGAAAGGAGTATGTGAAGCTGAAGCAGGGAGTTTTTAGGAGAGTTCAGCAATTGTTTTCTAAAGATAGGGAGGGAAATGGGGCAGCTGTTACGGGTTTTTAGGCAACGTTGCACATCAGGTGCATGACCCCCACTTCTCTTTACTGGCAGTCTTTATCTGTTATTTAGATTTGTCAAAAATGTATAGGAGTTAGAAGAGATGCCTCCATAATTGGTCTTCAAAATTATGCTTAAAATATTTAAGCATTTTCCTCCTGTCCGCAAATGGAGAAGCTTTATAGTAGTTCAGTGTCCACATTTTCTTGTCCCCTTTTTCTCTTGCTATCAAATTGCTCTGCATGGGAGGCAGACCAGGTGCAAAGATATTAATGACTGTACCAGTAGACGTAGAAGGAACAACATAGAAGCACACAAAATTAAGCAAAAAAGTTTTTCTGTCCCTTCTTTTAGCAATGCTGTTACTATACTGCTGGTGTTTTTATTACTTCTGATTATGTTAAGAATGCAGTAATTGACCCTGTATATCTAATAGAAATTATTATTGGGCTTTTAAATATACTTGCACCAATCTCAACATACTTAGCCCCTCAGTTCTGAATGCTAATTTTGAAAACTTTGGGGGTTTGGTTTGGTGATCCTTTGTTGTTGTTGTTTTTGTTCTATTATGGAGGTTTTTTGTGGTGGTCGTGGTTTTATTATTTTAGAACAATACACTTATAAATACATGAAGTTACATTGCAAAGTTTCTGCAAGTCTCACTCAACACCATGGCTACAGTCTTTTATATACAACATATACTGTAATTTATAAACACTGGTGTTTTCAGTGCATTTTTGTACCAGACTTTGTACTTTAATCCAAAATACTTAATTTTTTAATTTATTATTTGTGAAAGAGATTTAAATGTATTTTTGAATATAGTTGGAGAAGTAGTATCACGAATGAGCACTGAAGTGCAGAGCCTTTGATAGGCACTGACCATAACTCCGTGATAGAGGGGGTAGAGTGGCACCTCTGGTGTCATATGGATGAGGAGTGTCAGGCAGTATTGATGCATCTTAGCTCACCTCTGCCCCTTCTGAAATGCTCTGTGGAGGAAGGATGTTTCCAGGAAACCTGGACTCGAATTTCCCCAAAGCCATCAACAATGGTTTTGGTATGAGGAATATGGGAATGGGGTTGGCAGCCCTGCTGCTTGCAGTGGCAAACACTGTCAGAAATACATCATTTTTGTTATCCTTCGGGAATATCAGAACTGGTGCCACATGGTTTCCGCTTTCCTCATTGTTTCTCTGTACAATGAAAAGAGAGGAGTTGAGCTTCATGACAGCAAGAACTCACTGTGACCTGACAAATCCATAAAACCCTGAGTGAGGACTACAGAACAGGATAAGGTAACTGCCCTTACTGTGGTGGAGAAGTTTTCATCAGTTACTATTTCCCAAGAGATGGATAATTTGGAGAGCTTCTCTGTAGATCACTTCAAACAAACTGAGTGGTGTTCAGTTGCAAAAAGTGTTTCAAATTCTTAAGTGTAGGAAATGATTAATGAAGCTTTTCAAAAATATTTTTCAGAAGCACATCAAAATAATCTCAGTTCACAGAAATATGGGGCTTTGCATATGTGGAATATTCTAAAATAAAGTAATTGTCACTCAGAGTTTGTAAGCCTGTACTTACTAACTAACATGCATTCAGGTTGGGTATAAGTATCCAAATACTTGGAACATTTTCTACCTAATAGTTATTTTATTGCGTAAGCTTTATTTTTTAATCTTACTGTACAACACACCTACAGAAACTGCCCTGTGTGGTAATTACTGGCCAGATCTACCACCTTGCTTTGCAATAATTTTCTTTAATGAATCATGAAGGATCTGTAAAATTTATTTATAATATTTATATTACTGTTGTTAAGCCAGTGTGTTCTTGCGGGATTGAGCAATCTGGAGAGCTTTATAAATACTTGCAAATGTTGCTGACAAGCTGGAGGCAGTCCAGTGGAGGGACACTAGGATGGGTTGAGGGTGGGAACACACGATAAACAAGGGAAGAGGAAGAAACTGGCTTTGTTTACTGTTACCTACAGGAGCTTTCATGGACAAGTCAGTTTCTTCTGAAAGGTATACACAAAATTAGGAAGTGGCAATGGTTCACAAACTGCAAGAGAAGATGACCCACTTGAGCATAAGAAAAACATTCTTGTGCAGACAGGAAAGGTTTTGCCAGAGAGGACATAGGATCTCCATCTTTGGAATACTTGAAGCAGGACAGTGCAAGGTCCTCAGCACACTGATATAACTTCAAAGAAGGTCCCACTGAGGCTGTGAGGCTAAACAAGATGACCCCCAAGAAGTCTCTCCTAACCCAAATTGTTGACATTCTCATAAAGAGATGCGTCATAAATAACCACAACTTTATGTCATCCTCTGCATGTGCAAGTCCATTGATGGCAGAATGAGTGTGTGCAGTGGCGCTGCAGTGGTGCTGACATGTTATGTGGTCACGATTTGCCTCAGTCTTCCTACTGAAATGTTCATAGTAGCCTGTAGTTTACCATGGAATTTTCTTTTACTCTGTATGTGAAAGTGTATGCTCAAATTTTGGTGCTCCTGCAAGAATTTTCAGTTCTGTATGTGTGTGCTCAGTAGAAACTTGCTTGCACATAGAAACTGAAATCTCCAAAAACTCTGACATCAGAGTTTGCTTAGGCTGTCCCAGCAATTAGCACTGACAAGCCTGTATATGCTCCCGACGGAGGGTGTCAGAGCACGCTGTGTCCCCAGGCTGCAGAGATAAGGCAGCATTTGTGCAGCAGCCAGAGCCAGCTGCTGTGGGCTGGGATGTGGCCAAGCCTGGGAAGAGAGAGCAGGAAGCCTGTCTCTTGTGTGCGTTCGGTGACCCCTCTGCTGGTGCCAAAGCAGTGTGGAGGAGGGAATAGGTTCATATTTAGTGGGAACAAAACCTAAATTGGGAGGAAGGGATACAGGCAAGGGCTGTATTTATGCAGCTGTGTGGATGTGAGCTGAAGGCATCTTGGTGGCCCTGTAGATGCCTGTCTGCTTTACTTAAAGCACTTCCATGCATTTGTGGCTCCTTCCTGTAGTGATGTCTCCATATTCCAGCAGAATATTCTTGCCATATAGAAATTTTGTTTGGATAGTCCTTTAGAACAAGCTTACCTGAAGCATTGTTGAACCCAGTTCTCTGTACAGCCTGTACCTGTTATCTGCTGCTTTTAACATCACGCAGATATTCCCTAAAGGTGATCTTGCATTGCGTAACCTCAGGGCAGATGGGGGTCCCTGTTGGCTGAGACACGCGGTGCTGGGTACACAGGCAGAGAGCTGGGCTGGACAGTTTCAGACAAGGTGAAAGAGAAGGCACCTGCACAGCAGCTTGCTGTGTGCTGAAGGACTGCGGTGACAAACAAAGAAAAGGTAAAGATGGTCTGAGTGGAAAAGGGGGGCTGAGCAGTACTTGAGGACTGGATTCTGTGATAAGGGCAGGAAGCAAATGACAGGTTTGTGATACTGAGGCTTGAGATCACACTGGCAAAGAAATGCACAGAAACTCTCTGCATAATCCCTACAGCCTGCTTTCCAGAGCCTGAATTAGAACTATTTCTGTCTCATCAGTCTTCTGCTTCATGCTGAAGGGATGTAAATCTCACTGGCAAAGCACATGCCAAAGCAAAGGACATATGGAGTGCCAGCAGTTAGGTATTTCCCATCCTGGCAGTGATGTTGCAGTTGGAATTCAGGAAGGTTGGCTCATATTTATTACATACTTTCTTCCTATGTACATAAGTGGGTTTTTTTCACTGTGCAGTAGAGCTGTAGAAAAAGAAAATATAAATCTGCTGGTGACTGAGATTAACCTAGGCACTGCACCAGAAATGCACTAGTTTGGTCTCCTTAGAAGTAACATACTAGCTTTTCAAGAAGTTAGAAAGGGAACATTTTATTACATTTCTCAATTTAATCTGAACAGGCCTGTAGTACATTTTGCAGAAGGGTCCCATGGGGGAATTGTCTAGGTACACCCTGTTCTGCATGAGTAAGTATGGCAGAGCTGGCCCCACCCTGTGTTAATTTCATAATTAATTTGTTTCCTTTTTAATGATACAGCTTAAACTGCTTAGGAGTCACTATGATCTTGACATGCCTAATTTACAACCCAGCTTTCTAAAAAGCTGTTGAAATGTTAATGGTTATTTAGTGTATCTTTGATGTGAACTTAAAAGATAGTTTTCATGGAAGAAATTGCCATTGTGTCAACAAGAAGTTTCTCACCAGAGTGCCTGTGACAAAAAGTAAATCCATTTATAAATTCTGTAACAAATGACTAAATGCTGCAACACCCACATTATGCAAGGAACTTAGAAAGGATGACAATTCTGTGGCAGCAGTTTGGAGAAAGCTTTAGTATTTTAAGGACTGGATACCTTTTCATTTGTTATACATGTGAGTTTTGTTTGATGTACTTATTGTTGCAGTCTTTAAACATGCTTAGGTAAGTCCTCACAGTCACTTGGCAGAGCTGTGGTTCTCATGGACCCTTCTGGACTTCAGCTGGCAAAAGAGAATTCACACAAATCATAGAACAGCTTAGGTTGGCTTGGGAACCATCTAGTTCCACCCCCTCTGCCATGGGGAGGGACATCTTTCAGCAGACCTGGTTGCTCAGAGTTCCATCCAACCTGGCCTTGACCACCTCCATGAATGGGGCATCCACAGCTTCTCTAGGCATCTTGTTCTGGTGCCTCACCACCCTCATGGTGTAGAATTTCCTTCTTATATGTTATTCCTAATGTTAATTATTCCTAGTTCTTGATATGTTTTTCCTCAATGCTTGCCAAAATGTATTTTCTGAATTTTATGTTTCTGTAGCAAAAACTCAGTGTTCCCTGTGGAACAGACAGGACAACTGTTGGATGCACCCTAATTGAAGATATGAAGATAGATATTTTCATAAATCTTTTGGGATGATTTTTTTTCTCTCCCTGGATTCAGCTATATTAGCTCATTTCCACCATCCCACTTCAGGAGGTTTGCTGGGAACTCTTGGTCCTAAATAAAAAACAGAACTGTGTCCTGGGACCACACCAGGGTCTGTCCCTCAGCAGGCAGTCTGCTGTTATTCAGAAATGATGTGTCACACATTCCCTCATGCACCCATCAGAGGCAATGTTTACTTGAAGTCAAGCAGTGAGGCATATCAAAGAGAAAACAGAAAATAGGGGTAGAGGGAAGAAGATGTGAAGACGATGGATGAGGCTCTGCTGAGCAATAGGACAAGAGCCAATGGGCAGAAACTGATGTACAGGAAGCTCCACCTGAACATGAGGAAGAAATTTTTACTGTGCAGTGACTGGAAGAGATTCTGAGAACTGGAACAGATTGCCCAGAGAGGTTGTAGAGTCTCCCATAATGAAAACATCAAGAATGATCCTGACAGAGTCCTGTGCCATGTGCTCTGGGATGGCCTTGCTTGGGCAGGGGGGTTGGACCAGATGACCACTGTTGGTCCTTCCAACCTGATCCATACTGTAATTCTGTGACAGCACCTTGAGGAAAAATGCAAGGAATCAGTGGCAAGAAAGACCTTAAGGAGGGAAGAAGGGGATCAGGAAAGGAGAAAATAAGAAGTGCAAGAAGATTTCTCTCAGTAGTTTAAGTGAAAAAACCTGAGACACTCAATGCTTTGAAACACCATGGGAGGGAATGTTTTCTCTGATTTTTCCATCACAATAATGTTAGGTCTTGTCTTTTTACAAACTGGACTTAAAAAATTCTAGCATTGCCTTTCTTTCGACTCTTGCCTTCCTAAGTGCCTGGCACCAGGTGTGCTCAGTTTTCACTGAAATTGTACACTTGGGTTAGATTATTCCACTAGGCACATTTTCTTCCTATTGTGTCCTGGGTCCTAACGCACTATAACACAGCATTCAGAAATGGTGCCACAGACTGGATTCTTGAGGGATTGAAAATGAAGTATTTGTGACTCTTCTGAGAGTTTACAGGCTTACAAGCCATGATAGCCCCCTTCCCTTTCTTTCATCCCTCCTATTCATCTCTCAAACTGATCATGGTCTATCATCAGTGACTGGATCCCAAACCTGTGCATCCTCTGCCTTATCTTCATGTATAGTTCAGAAATCACAGATAGAGTAAATGCTGCAGAGACTGCTCCACAAGATTTTCAAGGGAGATGGTGGTGTGTGGAATGGGACAAATCATAACCTGCAGTAAATAAGTCTTTTTCCATCTATCTCTGGTACAATCTCAGCAGCATATGGCAAAAGCTCAGGAAATACTCTGTTCCTTTAGTTCTTCAAATAACTCCTGCTTGTCACAGCTCTGCCTGGAATTCAGAAAGGTTGGCTGCAGAACTTCAGTTGCTGCTGGCTATTTGAAGTGGTGGGTTTAGAGCAGTCAAAAAACCACCATGAATGCTGTATTCATTCTGGTAATGGAAAAATTATTAGGAAGGGTTTTTTTCACAAGGGGATACCTACTGGTCTTATTGGTCCTAAATGACTACTTGTTAAGGCACTTTATTAAGCTGCATTTCCTTTAGTTTGGTATGTCCTTCCTTACAACAAATTGCCTATTTTTGTAAAAGATACTAAAGAATCTTCTTTGCCTGTGGACTAAACAGGGAATGCAGCTTAGACTTCCCCGTGCTTGGCTGCATTCCCACACTGGTGCTTATATAGTAGTTTGTAAGTGAGCCTGAGAGGTGCCATTTACAGACAGAAGACAGGGTGGAGTTCAAGAGAAGAGTAGAGGGCTTTACACCTTTTAAAACTGTGAATTTCATGCTGCCTCTGCCATACACCTCCTTCTGAGCTCTCTGTGTATACATTGTACATACCTTGGGTTTTCTTCTGGCAGCAAAATAGGAATTGTTGGCACAGAGCTGTGAACTGATGTGAGCTTGCCCAGTACTGCTTTACTAAAAGTAGAGGAAAGAGCTCATATCATGTTTGTATTACATAGCAAGTGTTATTGAGTTTTACATAGGAAGTATTATTGAGTTTGTGATGTACTGACAAGGGATAACAAAACTAGGCTGACTAATTAAATAAATTGTAATTTACTTTGTAGTAGAAAACATATTTTGAACTACCACAAGTTCCTACTCATGTCTGTCTTCCTTGCAGGCCTGTTTTTTCAAAAGCATTGTGAAATAGTAATAGCTGTGCCAATGAAAACCTAAAATTCCTTTAGCTTTGTATCCTATCTCCTGTATCTCCAGTGGTTGCTTGCCAAATGCACAGTGAAGAACAGCAGAGTGGTGCAATCACTGAATAATGTGCCTTCCTCTGGAGCTGTGTGTCTTGTGGGGTTTGAAGCCAGAGGTGGTACCTTGATAGTTATTACCTTTGAATACTTTTCCCAGTAAAGTTGACAATTGCCCTCTTCAACATGCAGATGTAGAAAATTTTAGGATCCTAAATGCCATTTATTAAGGATCTTCACAGGTCAGCTACAAGCTGAGTGGAGAAATGTGTCCTTTTGTTCTTTTGAATCTGCTACTTCCTAGTTGTTTTTGGTTTTTGTTTAATTTTTTCTTGCGGGGGGAGGGGGAGGGGTGTCTGTTTTTGGGGGGTATGTTTGGTTGGTTGGTTGGGTTTTGTTTTGTTGTTGCAGTTGGTTGGGTTTTTTCTTTTTTTAATTTAAAGATACAGTGACTAATCAGTCAGGTTATCTCTCCTTTCTAGCTTTGTGAATGTCACTCCTTAGCTATCTTTTTTCCAGACAGTGAAGTCCTACCATATTTATTTTAAAAGATCTATTCTTTAGCTTTTTTTGATAGGCTTGTCTGAAAACAGTTTAGCATAGGATGTTGATTTTCCTTTCCAACTCTGATGAAGCTGGGGAAGGAGATGTACATGTGTGTTCATGAACAGGTACACAAACTTCTGCACTCTGCTCCACACTTTTTTCGTCCTCAGAGTTTAACTCTCTGGTAGGACTTGCACACTGCAGCTGGGTGAGCACAGAGACCCCATTGGGCAAATCAGTTGTTGTCAAATGTAATAGGAGCTGTTTGGAAGAAGTTTACAGGCTTTCTGCAGTGATAATGGGTGATGGTTCTTTGACTTACCTTCTACAAGGCAGCATTAGAGGTACTCCTTTGTAATGTTGCTTCTCTGAGAGCTTAAGCAACTCATACTTTAATCTGCTCCTCACTTTTTTTGAAAAGGGCTTGGCACTTTTATGGGAAAAAGGATCCTGATTTGAGGTCAAAATATCTGCTGAGTGATTTCTAAAAGAAGAAATCGTGTAAAAACATATTTGATTTATGGTTCAGTGAGACATACGTAGGCATGTTTGGGGGCCAGCTGTAGATTAATCTGTCAGCATTTTGCCACTGTCATAGGAATTTCCAGCATGTGCCACCATGTTCCATGCCCTTAGGACTCAAAAGGGATCACTCCTATGTTTGGTTTCCCAGCTCAGATAACAGCACAAACATCTCACCAACAGATTGAGACCTATACTGACCTATACTAGCATTAAATAAGCAGTCACTTCAAGAAAAGTCTGTCTGTTGCCTCACATGATAAAACTGTGTCTTGTGCTAGGGAGCAGTGCAAATTTAGGCACAGTGTGA
Organism: Cyanoderma ruficeps; assembly: GCA_008694505.1. NCBI lineage: Eukaryota > Metazoa > Chordata > Aves > Passeriformes > Timaliidae > Cyanoderma > Cyanoderma ruficeps. The sequence continues at coordinate 202,473 of VZDJ01000010.1, forward strand.
AGCCTATGGTGCATAGTGGAATTGGAGCAAATTTCCACAAAATTATATGGTGTTCCTAATTCAAAAGCTAGCTTCAAAATGAATAATGCTGAGAATACTTAGCATGAGCAAACCACTAAGGAATTACCAAACTGTTTCAGGTGGAGATTTTCATAAAAAACAGGCACCTGATACTGTCTCCTCAAATAAATACATTAGAGCAAAGATTAAAACAGTCAAATACTAGATTTTGTAGTGGGATGTGTAAGGAACACTTAGCAGATGGCATTGTTAGCTTTGCTACTGATACATGTTTATTTCAACATGGTTCTGTTATCTTAAATCTCTAGTTTGTCATGTGGGCCCTAAATCTACTCTTGCTAGTCTTACCATCTTCCAAGAATTTTTCTCTCTTATGCTAAGAAAAGGTCACAAAAACTACTACAGTTTTTGAGTTTTGTTTTACAGTTATCACTGCAGTCCCTGGAATACCATAATTTTCCTTTTGTTTTCACTGAAATGTTGTGATTTCATTTGGATGCTTTCCTCAAGCTTAATCATCTGGAAATGAACCTGGAAATTTTATATGGTATACTGTAGTATTTCCCTTTTTTTTTGGTTTCTGGTTTTGTTGGAAAAATTTATACCTTGAAAATTGTATTTTTACTGATAATTTGACTTTTTGTTTTATTCTTCCTGGTAGAACTAAAAAATATAGTTAAAGATTAAGAGAAATGGAAAGATTGTAAAAAAAACCTTCCATTTTTCAAATTTCAAACAAAGTAAAGCCCAGCTTTGCTTTATAAGCAAACTTACATGAAACTTCATACTATTGTTGTTTCCTAGACCAGCTTGCTTATTTGTCTTTAATATACGTAGTTCTCAGATTTTTTGGAGCCTAAGTTTTTGGAGCTGGTTATACAGTCAACACAGAAATGTTCTTCCAAATTTCATGTTCATTTAATCGGTATAAATTGTTCTCATTAGGTTCATGTGTGGCAAGTGAAAACAGTACAAGCTGATTTCTTCTGTCTTTCATGCACATTCCTGCTGCTGGAGCCACACCACAGGCCAAGACAAGGGACCAAATGTACTTGCCTCTTGCTCCACCCAATGTACCCCTGAATCATTTTTAAGCTGTGCAGAATCACTGGCACTGAGCCTTAAGGCACCTCATGAGGAGCAAGGGTGGTTTCTTGTTTTCTTTATTCCCCAAAATAAATGCTTTCACTGCCAGTGAAAGAATTGGGCTCGTCTATGCCTGATTGCTTGTTTCCAGATCATGGCTGCCTCCCACATGCCTGGCAAAAGCTATTTTTGCAGTCACATGGGAGGCTGGTTTGACAAACTGATTTGGCTGGAAAATGCCCCCAGCCCACCCCACCACCAACTCCTGTGGCAGCAGTCAGCTGCTTCCCTTCTCTAGTCCATCATAACACCTGGTCACAGGCTGTTAGGTCAGGGGAGAGCAAGTGGCCTTGGAGCCTCCTTCTTCCTGTAGCGCAGCCAGTTGTGCCTGCTGGAGGAGCCAGCCAGGAACTGCCATTAAAGAGGAGAGATCAGTGTCTCCAGGTGGCAGATCAATATCTTTGTATGGCAGATCAAAGCACTTCAGCTCCTTTCTTCAGGGCATGAATTAAGCCCTTTGAAGTCAGAAGGTAAGATTCCATGTCTCTTCACCCAGCAAGCAAGCCAAGAAGCCCAGGGAGAACAAAAGTGGTAGAGCCCACACAGAACAAGGAAAGCTTTAGGGCAACAGTAGTGGCATGTATCCATGGCACCCTGCGAAGTGTTCTGTGGGGCCATTTTGACATCACTGCGCTACGGATGTTAAAGAATGGGTGCCAGGCTTCTTTGTAGAGATCAGGTACAACTGATTGCAGCATGGAAAGATTCCCTGTGCTCCCTTGCTTGATAATAGCAGGAAACATACAGAGAGATTATCCAGCTTGTACTTAATGAATATTCTGTGTCTTCTGCTTAAGGCAAAGACATTGGTTTAGGATGTGATTTGATTTACTGTTTGGATTTCTTACATGTGTCCTGAGATGTTGAAGGAAATCCCTGATAGTATGGGATACTTCATGGCCAACGAAGGGACCGAATTTTGTGTGGCAGAGTTGTAGAGGGAAGGGTTCTTGGCTAGACATGAGAAGTAGGACACAGGTTTTGTGAGGATGCTTATGATTGGATTTATGGCTTATACAGTATATAAATAACAACTTTATCATCTATTGCAATGAATTATAGTATCTAAAGAGTTATAATATAAGCAGGTTCAGCTAGAAATATAGAGGTTTACAATCTTTGGCCTTCCAGACTTCACAACTACAAAGCAACAAAGCCACTATGGAGATGCTTTAAGATTTTTTTCTCCCTATTTGGTTGAATCTTACTCACTTTTACTCAGATGTCCAAAAGAGAGTGTTCCATCTTCGGGCTGATGGACCCTGCAGGCATCCCTGGCTGGGAGGAGAAGACGTCCACCCAGAAGCTGCAACCTTGGGAGGCCAGTTTGCACAGTTGTCCCTGTCTCCAGCAGCATTTAATACACTTTTACTGGCTGATGTTCTCCCAAGTAAATGCAAACATTTCAGCTCCCCCATCTCTGGAATGCATTAATTGTGCAATCATACTGACAGTTGCTCCTGTAATACCCACCTGGTGTTCCTGTCTTAGGAAGAACCACATTGAACATCAGGGAAAAGGAAAAATAGAGGTGAGGGACAGGGAGGATGGGCTTGGGAGGAGAAGGGACGTGTGATGTGTCCCAGCTATTTTCAGGTGCTGTCTCACTGATCAAAGTCAGCCTAAGTGAGGTTCCTGAGAGCCTGACATAATGGCAAAACTGTGTCAAATGGTTGTATCAAAACACTTTGTTGGTCCTGTAAGTGTGAAGAAGGGCTTTTGAGCTGTGGATTGCAACTGCAGTGTTAATTTTATGTTTTCATTGCCCAAGAGCAGCAATCAGTACTCCAGCATCCCTTTTGGAGCTGATCCTGACTGCATGTGGTGCAGCAGAGGGAATATGGAGCTGTTGTGGGGAATATAATCTTTATGTTTCAGTTGTCCTGTCTTCTCAGAAGAGTTGCCGGTTTTTTTCTGCTGTAACATCTGCACACTTTCACCAGGACAAAGTGTATGAAGATAATGTCTGCGCCCCTCTTTTTCTTTGAGTCCTGAAGCAGTTAAGTCTCTTGGCTGGCTGGTGCGAAAAGAAACAGAGACACATATTGTAAAATACAGATGGAATTTTCTGTGTCACCAGTGAGGCCTCTGTCTCCATGTCAGTCCCTCTTGTTTATTGTATTACTCTTCCATCTCGGGGAAGAAGGGTGAGCCTAATATTAAAACTTAGAGGACCATTACTGGATATAAGTGCTTGGATATATTTTTATTTTTTAAAACTAAGATGTTATGTATTTCCTATTGTTTTGTGAAAGATTAACTTGTTAAAGAGATCTCTGTCATTGCCTGGATAATGTCTGATGTGATCTATATTTTTTCTTACCTTTTCAAAAGAAACAGCTGAGAGCATCTGGAGAAAGAATGATCTTCACATTTCCTAAGTTACCAACATTTTTTCCTATTTTGAAATTTTAAAAGGTGGTGGTAGTAGTAGTAGTAGTAGTAGTAGTAGTAGTAGTGGTAGTGGTAGTGGTAGTACTGGTAGTAGTAGTAGTAGTATACTTATATCTATTTTTATTGTCTTAGGCCTGTCTCTCTCTGTGCTAGGCCTACATGCAGAAGTGAATCATATGATACTATATACTATACTAATACTGTATCTTGTGCAGATATAGCAGAAATTATTTGCACTCTATTTCTGGGGTAACCATCAGAATGTGATGGCTGATGTCATTCAGTATGTTGTTTGTTGTCTTGGTCACTGAAATAAACAAGGTGACAGAAGCCCAGAAGCTTGCCATAAACTAAGAACTTTGCAGATTTTGATGATGACTTGAGCTTTGAATGTCCCCTCTGCAGTTTGCATATTCCCCCCGGGGACTATCTTTATATGTGGTGCAGTGAAAAGTTGGTGGAAGCAATCAAGATAGCCTCTCTAGGCATAATTATTTTTTTCCAAAGCCTAACTGCATTCCCTGTTTTAGCATTACTTTTAGCACAGCTATAAAAGGAAGGTGATGAAAGTCCCAGAGGAGCCCCTGCTCAGGGACCTCCAACTCAGCTTTGAAGACCATGGGAGAAAACCTGTAACACTTGCCTGGCTATACTCAGCTGGATTGCAAACTGAAGAGTTTGTCTGTAGAGATGGAAATCAGCTTCCAAGCTTCAAGTGCTGAGCTCAGCTTTCCTGAGTTTAATCCAGCTGTGACCAGCATTAAACAGTAATGAACATCTGCCAAGGAAGGGCTTTTTAATGGAAACAGTGTTCTTTTGGTAGAGTCTTTACTGCAGTGTTTTAGAAAACAAATCCATGTTTTTCACAGTTTGCAAAGTTCAACTGTAATGTTTGATGTAAACCTGTCCAACTGTTCAGGATCATTCTGGCCTTAAAATCAATGATAGAGAGCAAACATTATGGGCTTTATTGACAAGTTCACTTCTTTAGACATGCCAGTAAGTGCATGTAGGTCTGAAATGTTGCAACATGGTAAACGGACTCTATGTTTACTTTTGCCATCTAATCCTTGTCCTCTGCTCTGAGCTTTTTCAGATCTAACATTTTGCTGTAACTTTTGCCTTTCTGTTGAGTTTCTTGAATGTCAACTTTCCACAGAAATATTTTGCTCTTTCTTTCTATGTATTTTCATTAAAAAATAATTTCATAGCTACCCAGAATATCAAAAATCAAATATTCTGAAAGAACCAGTGTTTGTTTAAAATTAGGGGGGTTTTGTTAGTTACTCAGAGCTTGTGAATGAGCCTAGACTGGTTCTTAAGGCAGATGCCAGTTTGTGCAGTCCCTTCTGACTCTTTGGAAAACCAGAATAAATATCCACCCGTGGTTGTAATACAGACTAATTGGTGTCACTTAGTTGAATGGCAACATTTGTGCATTGGCTTTTTGTTCTCAGGCAAGTCTTTGTTACTGATACCTTAGCTTCTTATCTGCTTGCGTAGAATTATTTAGTCAATCTCCTGCTGTGGCTCCTGGTCTCTCCTGGAATCCCCCAAGCAGCACTCAGCCAGGTGTTTGTTCCACCAAGTAAGGCAGGAGGGAGTGCTCTCCTCCCTCAGAGTCAAATTTGTTTGAGGCTGCCTCTCACTGTCCAGACTTGGAAATGGCTTTGAAATTCCTACCCTTGAGATTAGCTTGGCCCCAATTATCCATTCCCTGCTGGCTTGGCAGTGTCCCCTCACCCTGCCTGGCTGCTCCGTGTGGGGCAGGATGGCAGTAAGCCCTCCCAGAGCTGTATTGGGGGAGCTGGGCAGCTCTCTGCCTGTGCGAGCAGTCAAACAACCTTTTTGTGTGGGGGTGAGCAGCTCCAGCAAAAGCAAACAGCTCTTTGAAATAGAAAGAATAACAAAATTTAGGTTCATTTTTAGCTTCTGCTTAAGCTTCTTTCTATAACATGCATTTAAAAAGCTTCCAGGTATAGGTGTCATAGGATTTATAGCTCAATACTTGGGTTCTTGTCTTCTTTCTGCATGCTTTTTCTTCCTTTTTTTTTTCTTCTGTCTTTTTTCGTCTACTTTTTGTGAGCTGCTTTTAGCTCAGCATAACATCTGCAGTAACTGAAAGTACAGGAATATTTAAATGTTGTATGAGGGGTTCAGCAGTGTAAGTCTCAAGGTAAAGATTCTGCAATGTAGTCAACTTCGGGACATAATTTAGTCATCAGTTAGTCATAAACATGCATTTTTCCCTCTTCAGATACTACTTCACCAATGAAATTTCATCAAACATACAGTTCATCTTTTAGCTCAAGGTATTTTATTTAAGTACATTACTGAAAATGAAACAAGGCTGGTTAGTTTTTGTTTCATTTTCCTTCACATAATAATTGCACATTGTTTGCTTTAAAGTAGGTTTTTGCATTTACTTTTTGGCCTGATGTCTTCTGATTCTAGTCTTATCATTTAGTCTCTGTTTTCTTAAACTATAGCAGTATACCATTAGACATTTCTTAAGTTGAAAACTTAGGAAAAATACTATTCATAACATATCAAATTTAGAAGATCTGTAAGACAACATATTGCATTGGTAAAAAAAAATCACAAATAGCAAAATCTCACAAAATTTCTATATGTAACTGTTGAGAGTGTCTCAGATTTCTGTGAACAATTAAAAAAATGTACAGTTGATATTTGTCCAAAGGCATTGGGAGCTAACAATTTTTATCATGGGAAGATCCACTCTTAGTATGATGCTGAAAAGTTGGATCTCAAAAATGTAGGAAAATTCAAAGATCCTTCAGAAATGGTCTGTTAAGAACAAAGACATGCTTATTGATGGCTACTAAAATTCTATACCTTGGAAATTTGGAAAATATTGCTGTCAACGTCTTCCGGTTGAAAAAGAAGTCGTACTGTTCTTCCTTGTGGTTCACAGTATTTGGGCCTGCCAGGACTAGTACAAAAGACCTGTGACTGAGCAGTAATGTGGCTACTTCCATAAAACTTCCTTAAAGACATGTTCTGAAGCAATTTCTTAGGAAAAATTTAGATATTCTGAGCAAAACTGGTAAACGACATGGGATGTGAAACAAGGCTGCCAACATTAATTGTAGTAGGAAATTAAAGAGCAACTTTCTACTGGAATTTGGTTTTGTCTTCTAGACTTGTGTAACTCCATTTTATCTGCTGATGTTGATTCATACAGTAGTACAACCAGCACTAACTAGAGAGGAGTTTTTACTGACAGAACAATGTCCTGACATAAAACTTCATATCATCACTCAGGGAGGGTCTCATATGACTCATCCTCGCAGTTTTTTGTATTCATTGTTTTAAAGACAAGTCTAACCCTCTTGAACTCATCATGTTTTTCTGCTGACCTGTAGAGGGAGTGAATTAATCACTTAATCTCATGTTTCTCAGTGTGCCAAAAATGTAGTATTGGTCATTTTATATAATTACAGCTTGCAGTTGTTGATGAGGAGATGGCGTGATTATAACATTATTGTTTAGACCTGGCTGAGTAGCAAACTCTTATTGTGCAGGACTGTAGATGGGATCTAGACCTCACAGCTCTGAGACTAGTCAGGATGCACACTAAATGCACACAAGTGGTCTGTGACTTGTTTTAAGATCAGTTTGCTCTTACTGAGGCACTGGAGCAAAATCACAACTTCTGGCTTTAATGGTGTGTTTGTTGACATTTACAAAGTAGCAGGGGATACTTGAGAGAAGACTCAAGAGAGCAAGGAAAGTTGCACGACTGAGGTGACACATGGTTACTGTAGGATATGAGTTCTGCAGTACCTGCCTTCAGGGTTTCCAAAATTACAGGGTCTCTAAAGCAGGCAAGGTGTGTCTCATTGTGATATCTAATGTCAGTGAATAGCACATATATCAGTGACTAACCACCTGCATTTAGAAAACTGATTGCAAATGGAACTTTCTAACTGACTGTCTCTTAGTGTATCTTTAATTCATGTCTGACACATTGAAGCAACTTGTTGATGGCAGGATTTTCTGAGTAATCATTTTGGATTTAGCAACTGTCCTTCCTTCAAACCATCTGAACTCAGCTGAGGCTCACAAAGCAAACCTCTCTGCTGCTCCTGTTTCTCCCCTGAAAAAAACCCAGTAATTTTGGGGAGATGATGTGTAATTGTTTAATGATAACTTGAATGGGGCCAGTTGCAAAACTCTTCATGTATTGTGTGTAAAATATTCATAACCTCCTGACTTTAACTGCATATTGGAGAGCTCCTAAAGGAGAAGGAAGTGTGTTACTATAAATGGTATGGAAGACCATTTCCTGACTGACTTCTATTTCTTTGATTGTTTTACAGGCTCATTAGATCCTCCCTTATTGATTAATCTTTTGTTAATCTAAATAAAGCATGAAAACTGTATTCCTTCTGGATGAATGGCACTCAGGGGAATGAACCCCTCTTTGGCATAGTATTGTTAAAAGTCTGTGCTTTTATCAGAAATGAAGTCTTCTTAGGTATCCTAAAGACTACAGTAATTTAAGAGACCTAGGTTGGTCTTTAATTAACTTGAATGTTTGGGCTTGGTTTTTTCCTGTCAGGAAATGTCTGTATTTTCAAATTTAAAAAATCTTCCCTCTAAACACCTCCTGTAGTCATTTGAAAAGACTAGTTTATGAAATGTCATTGGAGAATGATGGGAAACAAGCCAAATGGGAAAGGCGCATTCTTTAATAGCCATCAAACTTCAAGGATATCTCAGGAGCCTTTATTTCAAGTACTGTAAAGTACTTCAAGTGTTCTGTCTGTGAGCCTTCTCTATGTGATCTCTGAAGCTCAGCACTGACAGCACTGGATTCTTAGAAAGACAAAACAGGTGTCAGAGAAAGTCAAATTCAGCAGAGGATACATAATGTAAATAAATCACTTTTGGCAGTCTGCCAAATAAAATAATATTTCCTCTATAAATCTGTCCACTGTGATTTTGAATATGCCTGTTTCATCCAAATCTCCTCACAGTAGTAACAAAAGGATTAGTCTGGAGGCTTACTTCTGGCCACCCAGTACCATAGAGATCATTAGAAGATCTTTTAAGTTCACAGCCAGATGACAGAAATAAAAGCTATAAAAATGTGTTATTCTCTCAAACCCAACTCACTTCTGAGTCATGAGTGTCCCCTGTTTGTATGTTCTCTTGTATTTTTCATCCTAGTGCTGAATTGCCAATACTTCTCGGGGTGGGGGTGCTTTTCCACTGTTGATTTAATTCCATGAGTCTAATATCATTGACATGATCTCTTCTCTTGTTTGGTATTTACATCATCCTGAATTTCAGATAAAGTCAAGATACATCTAACTCTACTCTTCCCATTTTGGGAAGAACTTCAGATACTCCTTGCTTGTAATTTACAACTCTCACATGCATTTCCTTTCATGTGCAGGAATCCAGCTGGGATTCAAAACATATATGTCAAGTAATAGCTGTGAGAACTGCTTGGTACTCTGATTTGTTGGTTGGGGTTTTTTCAAATAAAACTTGTTTGTAAATTAGCAGGACTTTTAAATGATCTATCACAATATTGGCTTCATTTCTGACCATTAGGAGTGGAGATTTTTGCTTTATAAATACTATAGTAGGACTACTAGAACTTTGCTTAAGAGGAGACAGAACTGTTGACACAGTGATTTTCCTTTCAAAACCTACTAAAAAGAATGTTCTTACAAAAGCACTGCAAAACTGCAAATATGTTCTTGTTAAGTTTGAGGATAAAAGGAGAAAACAGTATTTTTATTCTTCTCGGGTTTGATTTTTATATTTCACTTTGAAGTTGAAAACTCACAGTTCATGATTCACTGCAATACTAAAGCTCTGAATGAGTAAACATCCTGGCTACAGTAATAAAACAGACACTTTAAAAAGCACAGGAGAAACCTGGCATGACAGAATATTCTAAAATACTCAATTCAGTTTTCTTTGGGATCCAAAAGAAAGTGTTATGGTCTAAAGGTGCAAAAAGAGTGAAAATACCATATAAGCCCCTGTATACTTCACAGTCTGTCTAAAGATGAATTTGAGTGGTTGTCATGATGAAGAATTGTGAAGAATCACTAGGACTTGCAGTCTCCAAAAAGTTTTCAATCATCACTGCCACAGGAATCCTTGGACTGTTTTGAGGACTTCTGTTGAGTGCCCGTGGCCTTGCTTGCCTAGGGTGGTTTTGTAGTGGCACTTCTCAGGAAGTGGCTCAGTAAAATCCTGTGGAGTTTCACTCCAGGTGAAGGTGACAAAGGACTCTCCTAGTTACAGCCTCCATATTGTTTTTTTCTCCATTTTTTTTTAAATTGCTGTATGGTAGCCGTTACAGAGAACTTCCCTCCGGACTGAAGAACAAATTGTTGCTGCCATTTCAGAATGCCCTTAAAAGACATTCAGATAGTTGTTCTGTAGATAGAACAGGAATTTTTAGTTCACTTGAATGAAAACCAAATATTGCTACTTCAAATGGAGATTGTTGAAAATCTCTGTAGAGTACCAGGTGGGATTTTTTGTCATGTATGAAAGAGATAATGCACACATACCTGGCAGCTGTTGTTTTGAAGAATGGTTAAAATCTGCAGAAGTCAGAAATAACTTGAAAGTTTAACAGGAGAATTTAGAGATTGACGCTGGTCTTTCAAAAGCAATGTGAATTAAAAGGACTGAATGTCAAGAATGGGGCCAGACTGAGGGCCAGTATTTCTGTGAGTTACTTCATTCAAATATAACAAGGATGTGGGCAGGAAATAAACAAGAAACACCAGGACACATTTCTGCATAACCAGCGCTGTTTTGATGATGAGTGGGACATAGTGTCATTGTCATCTTAACTCATAGAGTTTGGGATATAGTGTTACAGTCTCAGTCTTTCTGTTGTGCTGTCATACTCTGCAGTTGTCTGTAAACAGGTTTGCTGCATCAGTGCTTGCTTGTCTCTTTTCACACTGCTCTTGTAGCCACCTGCTTTTTTCCTCCAGTCTGTTACCTTAGTATCTCCCCTGGATGATCCCAGGTACATGCAGTTTCTGCTCTATGCTATCAGAGTATGCATGTGCCACATCCAGGAGTTGTTGTCTTCACTGTTTGAACTGAGTGACAGTGACTGCAAGCTTACATGAGCTCACGTTTCATTTGCAGTTTGTCAATATTCTTCTGCCTTACCTCAAGTCTTTTGCTGCCCTTCCCTGCCTTCCTATCATAACCACTTGCGCCCTCTTGTCCTTTTCTTTCTGAACATGTCATCTTTTCATTCTTCTTTTTACCTGTGGCTTTGTCCTCCTTTTTCTCCCTGTTTTGGCTCAGTTTGTCTACTCCCATTGCAGGTTAGCTGTGCTGTAGCTTTTCCTTTGTTAGAACACTCTCTGTGTTATTCTCAGGCTGACACTTGTGCTGTTTGCTTTCCTAACACCACTGCACAGGTATTTTCTGCTGCTAGGTTTTGCAAGGTGTGCCCCACAGTACCCTGCCCACCATGGGTGCCATGCCCCGGCCACCTCCACTAGGCTCTGGGGCTCTAGGCTTGGTGCTCCCTTATCCGCTGGTCAGACTAGGACCTGGCTGCCCTTACCCTAAGCCAGCAGCCACTGCAGTGCAGTCAAAGTGCAGTCCCATCCACACAGCTTCTTGTTTATAGGAAGGGAACTAAGGTTAAAGCAAGGGAAATAAGTTGCAACATTTAGGCAGGAGCATAAAGATGTGCCCTAGAGTGGCTTTTCATTAAGTTTTGTCAAGTTGCAGTTCTTAAATCTGGGTTCACACTTGAGAGTCTTTCTTCCCATGTCCTCTGAGTACTTTCCTCTTAGAGTTTGGGAAGGTGTTGGAGCTGGACTGGGAATGCTGAGTTGAACTTTAGCTTCTCTTTCTGGAAAGCTTGTCTTTCTGGTGCTGGTTCTGAGCAGCAATGTCTGATAGTTTTGGAGGGGCCACATCTCAGCAAGGATAACCCCTCATCACTGCATGGGGAGGAGCAATGCATTTGGTTTTAGACAGCTGTTAACACTGTACTGGACTTCAGAATAGAAATTGCTAGTACATATGCAGGAGAAAGAAGGATGTTGAAAATTTTTGTCAGTACTGAAAAATTCGTTTGCACTGAGAAGAGCATGGAAGACCTTTAGTAGTGTTTGTTAATTGCACATTCTGTTTACCCACAGGACTTCATTGGTACTTCCATATTTCCTCATATGCCCTACCACATAATGCTAGTCAACAGTGAATATCTCCAGAAATGGCTGTAATAGATAAAAGCATTACACATTATTATTTTTCTACATAATTTCTTGAAAAGGTCATTTCAATTTAAGTTATAACTATGTAAGCAATTAAGAGATAATTGGAAATGGCTTTGTTACATTAAGTGCCTTGCATTTACAAATACCATGACCTTTGGTTTTGCTTGTCTTTATTTGTTGTATATGAAGGCAGGCCAGTAGAGAGGGCTTACCTGCAACAGAAATCACTTGATTCCACCACTGCACATGGGAAGGCATGATTTGGAAAGCACATACCAAGTATCATGGAACATGGCACATGGGCACATCCTCTCTCCTCCCTGTTCTGTCTCATGGGCAGTGGTACCAAGTATGCTGCATGATTGTTTTTTTCCCTCTTTCCTGAACTTTATTTACGTAGTTTGTGTGTACTACCCTTATGGATCACATACTGGAGCCACCTTGATTTCTGTTCGGTGGATGCTAAATAGCTTAAAAAATGTGAGAAACCAGCACAGCTGTTGGACTTCTGTGCTATGGAATAAGCTCAGCTTCTCCAGGCTTTTATGATTTTAACTATATCAGTCTCACTTGACCAAAGATGGAAGTTTTTTTCTGAAAGAACAGCCAGAATAGTTATCTGTTTTGCAGATAATACATAATGTATTTTGAGGTAGCAGTCACCAAATTAATCTTCAATGGAGAGGTAAACATCCCACTTTCATGCTTCTAAGCAAAACACCTGAATTTATAATGAACTATTAAAATATTTAAACTTACTCCAAGGGGATAATATTCCCTTTCACAGCATTTCCATTCTGTTTTCATTGTGATACAGCATATGAGAGTTATTAAGCTTTGCTTTGTTTCTGTCAAGTATTTTGTACAAAGGGATCTGATTTATTACTGATACGAAATAAATTTTATTCTTTTCCACAAAAAAAATGTTCCATACTTTGTTGGTCCTTTATGGGCAAGTTTTACTTAGGGCAAAAACTGGGTCAGATTAGCAAGCAGCCTGATGAAGAAATGGCCTGGTTGTTGTCTCCCTGTACTGCATCTCCCACTCTCTGTATAGGATGTCTAACAATTTATTAGTACTAGATTGTATCTATTTAACATATCATCCACTGACACCAAAAGTGGTTCATTTTTCTGCCCAATTTAAACAAATTAGAATCTGCTGGTAGCATAGAAATCAATTATTAAATGACCCAACCTTTGATGAGCTTGGTGGATTCAGGAGCAGGACCTAATTGACAGAGCATTTACTCCAATGTACAAATTTGAGCTACAGGAAATAGCACTCCAGTTCTTCATAGCTTTTTTCAGTGTCAAATGTAATTAATTCCCTTCTTTGTATTTTCATTTCCACCTTTCTCCATAGCACTCTAGCAGTGACACATTGTATGTCCTTTGAGAGTAGATTATATGAAGAGATGTGCTGTTGCATAAGGTTTCATCTATCACTGATTTGCATACTGGGACACATTATTATTCTGTGACTGGTTTGACTGGTACAGGAAGTTCTGATAATGAATAATTCCACATGAACCTTCAAAATTCACAAGCAGAAACATTTCCTTTTGTTCAGCAAAAATGCAACCCCTTTGGTCATTGTCTGTTTAGTTAGCTGGATATGCTTAATGAGCATATGACTATATGCTCATTTTTATTTCACCTACCAGAGTCCCACACTAATAAGTGGGACATTTCTGTACAATTTGTGTACTCCTCCACTGTTGTCCCTGCAGAAGTAGATCTGGTGGCAGTAGGACTTTCTCCAAGATGATGATAAACTGTTTTGCTACACCCCAGTTACACATTTCAATTCTTTACTGTTCCCTACTTCCAGCTCCCTTTAAAGTTATATTTTATTAGAGTGACTTTTAAGGAAGGGGGGGAAAGGGGGAAGAAAAAAGAAAAGAAAAAAGGAAATTCAATCTCTAAAAGAATTAGCCTTCTGACAATTTTTTCCATGTTTTTTCCTGTTGAGATGGTGTATTTGGTCAAGCCATTATCTTGAGTAAAACAAGTGGTTTTATTAATGACAGTTTGACTGGAACTTACTGAATTAGATAGGAAATGAGCAAGTGTGCATCCATGCTTTGTTTTGTTCTTCTTTGTTTGTCTCTTCTAGTCTGTTTAAAATCTTGGTTTGACAGCCTTTACTTTCAGTACTCTGCTCCCTTTATGCCTAAATGCATTCAGCTGAGCTATTGGTTACGGTTATCACATTCTGGGACAGTTTGTTCAGATGGAGCTCACACAGGGACCTGCACAATGCTGATAATTGACTTGTGTGGGAAACAAGGAATTCATGAACTCCACCCCAGGAATGCCAAGCCTTACACAAGTCAGTATGTTAAAGTTTTCTTCAGTCAATCACAAAATCTGTGGTTTTGAAGGCTGGAAACTTGACACAGAAACTGGAAATGTTTATCATAAGATAATATTTCTTTCAAATAGTCATAAAATGAAAATATATGTATTCATTTAAACTGGTTAAGCAGGAATATTGAATCCCCAGCAAAAATACTCCATATTTAAACATTCTTGTGTCTCTTGAAGGAACATCTGTGAGAGAAAGAATTAGTAGTCCTGTAAGAGTGAAGTGGAAAAGAGAGACTTGGGGACACATTCCTCTGAAATTAGGATGTAAGAGATCAAGTCTTAGTCTGTATTCTTCATTGTTAATCCTCTCCATTGTAAATGATGCCATTCTGGTTGTGTTATGATCTGTTTTCCTAAAAGAGTTTGTACATCTGAAAGTGTGCATAAAGCTGGTAAAGTCCAGAGGATTGATTATCAACACATTGTAGGGCCTATATCTAAGATTCTGCTGGACTTCTCAAAATCTAAGTGAAGTTTGATTCGATTCTGTTCATTTCATTATGTTAAAAAGTGACAGTGTGACCCTATTTACCCCTACAGATGAGAGCATGATCTGCATGGACTTCATATATTTTATGTTCCAGCTATAAACACAGCTATAAATACATCAACAGAAATACTCTAATTTAGGAAAGTTTTCCAGTATATAATTTTCTCAAATTCTTAATGTGTTCCAGTAAAAATAACTGTATTTGCATATAGCTGAGGATAGAAACAGGAAAAGCTATAGCATGTACTTCCTTGCACACTATCTGTTTATAGAAGAAGGGAGAGACACATGTCTTCTTGATTATAGGTATTATGCAATTGAGGCAATTTTATTCGTGTCATTGAAGTAAAAGCAAAAAAATTAATTCATTTTTCTTGTTCTGTTTTTAAACAGTTATTTTTCTTTGTTTTGTTTTTATATAATAATTTGATTTTCAATTCAGTAAGAAAATTCAAATTTTCTTTCGTTCAGCAAAAAGCTGGAACACTCATGCTTTTGAAAAGTTATAATACTCTTCTTGAATCTTTTATCCTATTTTATTTTGGATTTATGTTACAATGATTTGCAGTTTCGTGATCATGTGCTGTTTCTAACAAAGACATCTACTACATGAACACTGTTTGACAAATGATGTAAAACTGTAGAAGGTCAAATCAAGGTCAGTCCAAGAAGCATTTTGGAGTTTTGACAAAGCTGTCAAACACTGAATAATATACAAAAAAAAAAAAAATCAGCCACAATAGTAAAAAAAAATTCTGTTTAAATATTTTCTGGAAAAAGAGCAGTGCATTTTTTTTCCATTTGCCGCAACAGTTCACTTCAAAATTTGTTTCAGTTTTAAAGTGAAACTTATTTAAATTTGAATGAAATAGAGTATGCTGGCTAAGAAAATGATTAGCTTTAAAATCTTTCCAATCAAACTTCAGTTATTTTAATATGGCAAGATGAATTCTCAATGCTTTGGGGAGGTAGGGGAGGGAAGGGGAGGGCAAAGAGGTTTAATCTAACCACCTTATGAAATCTATTTACAGACATATGCTCAGGCCTTGTTCATTGTCCAAAATCAGACAATTTTATGGGATGAGCAAAATGGAAATTCATAATACTCGTGTATTAGTTACTGCCTGGTGTGGGTGCTTGGCAGTGTGTAATACAAAGTACACAATTTAAACCATTGAGCCCAAGAAATACAAATTGCTCAGGCATGGAGTGGCTGTTTCTGTCTGAGCCATAAATAAAGGACTCAGCATTCATGAAGGCCACAATATCCTCTTGTGTAGCAGGAAGTGCATAGGGCTTGTGGATGACTGTATCTTAATACTTTTTCTGACTTTGAAGGTAAATATCTTGCATCAGGTATTATCACAGAATCACAGAAGGTTTTACAGGAAAGGACCTGTAAAGATCCTCTAGTCCAACCCTCCTGCAACCACTCAGGATGTCTTCAATTAGGCCAGGATGCTCAGAGCCCTGTCCAATCTGGTCTTGGATGTTTCCTGGGTGGGGCACCCACCACCTCTCTGGGCAATCAGTTCCAGGGTTTCACCACCCTGACACTAACACATTTCTTCCTTATATCTTGTCTGAAATTCTGATACATCTGTGATACTGCCAAAACATTCACAAAGAACTTTGCACGCAGGGTCTGGTAGCATCATGTTACTCCTTTTTCAGGGATCATTTCACTACTCATAAATACCTGACTGACATCTACATCTTAATTGCATTTTGAAAAAAATTTCTTAAATAAATTATCATATTTCCCAGTTAGTCTGTGAAGAGAGGTAGACACTTCTTTGTGCATTTGATCTTCCTCTGAAAGCTTTCCAGCTCAAGCAGAGAACACTGGCAATTAGAACCTTCAAAATCAGGAAAAAGTTAAAGCTTTACTCTGGAAGCAGTGAGTCATACCTGCAACTTTTGCTTTTATATTTCTCACAGGGGTTGTTGTGGCTGACTTATTGTAGCAGTCATTTTATGACCTTTCATTGTTTTGGTTTTGACAAAGAATAGAAATTATAGATTTAGAAGTGGCATGTGGCATAATATGCCCATGCTTAGAAGTCCCCTTATCTACCTCAGAACAAGGTTATATCCACACAGCATTGTGCACACAAACAAGCTCAGCTCAAGGTAGTTTCTGTCACAAGCAGGCATTGTGAAATGCCTCATCTGAGTATGTGTTAAGCTGTAGTGAGTTTGATAGAAGCTCTGTAGTACCCAGACCTTCTTCAAAGCAAGAGAAGTGCTAATTCAGGTGTATCTGTCCTGAACTAACCAAACTGGGGACAGCCAGCTGGTCCAAAGGCAATGAGCCCACTGTGCTCGGCCTTGGTGTGACCTCCCTGTGTGCAGTGCTGGGCCCTGCAGTTTAAGAAGTTTTGAAGGTCCTTGATTACATCTTGAGGAGGGAAACAAAGCTGATAAGAGAGCTAGTGACAGGCCACATGGGAATGGTTCAAAACTACACCTGGGGGGGTTTGGACTGGGCATTAGGATGAGTTTCTTTTAGTGGTCAAACTCTGAAACAGGCATCCCAGAGAGGTGGTCAATACCCCAAGTCTGCCAGTGTTTAAGAGGTATTTGGACAGTGCCCTTAATAACAGGCTTTAACCTTTGGTTAGCCCTAAAGTGGTCAGGCAGTTGGACTTGATGATCGTCTTCCATTTGAAACAGACTTTTATGTTCTATTCAGTTACAGATGTAGGGCTGGCAAATCCCGATGCTGAGTGGCAGGCTGTGATACTATCGCTTCTACACAGTACAGATCTTTCAAATTTGGTTTCTATAGTCATGTACATGAACGCACGTAAAAATTCAAATCTTGCCTCATTGGACATAAGTGACTGGAAGAAAATTTAATTATTCACTGAAGGTGCCGAGTTTCATTTTAACAGCAGGTTAGTCTGGGGTTTGCATTTGTTTAATGTGTATCCTTCTGTCCCCTGCTTTTTTTTCTGACAGACATTTTGCAGTGGCCACAAATCAGCAAATGCAGATCACCTGAAATGGAGACATTTTCATGTTTTTGGACTGCTGGAAATTTTTATAACCTCACTGTTCCAAGAATACTACAGCTATTGTACAAGAAGAGGTAATAAAAGCTGAAAGAGGAAAAGAGAGAAGTAATTTATTTTGCCATGCTTGTTAGGTTATTTTTTACTGTGATATGAGCAGTACTGTTTTTAAGGGTATAAAACCATGTTTTAAGTACATTTTTTCCAATGTCAGAATTTATTGGTTATTATTAAGCAATTTGCAGCAACAAGCTTTATTTGACAGATAATTAAGAACACGTTCTTACTAAATTCAGGTCCAGGTTTCAGAATCCAAAACTGAACATTTTATGGCTTGGGTAAGGATTTTTTAATAGGCAGCTTCAGTTTATTCTTTATCCATCTAACCTGCAACACTGAGATTCCTTATATGTGTGCACAGATATAGAGGTTGGATACAGCCCCTTTCAAATTTTTATTAAAGTTGTATGAACTCCCCATTGGTCAATTGCTGTGATAAAGTCTGAATATACAGGTCCAGAGGAAAAGGCTGCTCTGATACTGAAATAATGCTTCATTGAGTCCTGTTCAATTATGATTAAGCTCCACTTTAAGCTTTTTCAATTTTCAGGTTGCTGCAATGATTAGCCTGATTAGCCTGAAATAGCCAGTAATGATTATTAAGGAAATAGGCCTTTTGTTCACAGGAACAGGAGAATGTGAATTTCTGTTCCCTCTAATGAACAGGGGTTTGATCCTTTTGCTCTACGGATGTTTTTTGATGATGGTGGTGATACATTTGCATACCAGACTGAAGCCTAATGGCAAGGCTGGCTTTCTTAGTTACTCTGAGACATCTCAGAAATCATAGAATCACAAATAACAGAATCATGAAATGGTATGGTTTAGAAGGTACCTTAAAGTTCAACTACTTTCCAGGCCACTGAGAGTACATTACTGCCTAAACTCGGTTATACAGGTTTCTCTGATAGTAGTTTCATTATAAATCACTATCAATATTAACATGTTTTTATCCCTTTTGTAACTTTTACAACTTATCAGCACTGTGTCTCAGAAAATCTGTAATTTGTACTTTGTAAGGTCTGTAAATCTCTCTCTCACGAATATTGCATTTTTGTTGTCATTCTAGTAATGAGGAAGACTGGAAAGAATGCCCTGATTATATCACTTCAGGACAAAATAGCTGTTACTTCAATGCATCCTACACCTCTGTGTGGACACCATATTGTGTTCAGCTTGCCAGTAAAAATGAAGTATATGATAAAAAATGTTTCAGTGTTGATGAAATAGGTATGCTTCCATTATGTATCTTACCTTCTATAAGCTTTTGTATTACTTAGACTGCATTTAAATACTGTTTCTCAGAAAAGTTAGTATCTAAAATATATGATATATGGGAAGGGATTTGATTTTGTAACACCGTAATGTGATCCGCACCAGAAGATACTGCCTAGATTGGAATAAAGCTTAAAGGATAAAAGCAAATATGTGATTTCTTTTTCTGTACACCAGTGGTCTCTCAAACATGTGCATGCTCAAATGAGCTTGTCTTTGCTGTCATTTTGAGTCCTTTCTAATGGACGCTACATCTCCTTGTACAGCAAAGATGGCATTAAAACCTTGATTCTGCAAAGCTCTGGAAGCCAAACACTATTTTGTTCCTGAATCAACTGTAATCTAAAGGAACAGGATGTCTAGTATTTCTAAGCTAGGATTTATATTAGTGGCAATATGAATTTTGACTGCCTGAGACTTTACAGATGTTACTGCTTGTTCAGAGTGGTAGTGTACCACTATTAACTGCATATCCAGATAATTTATTCCTACAGATGATTGGAATACCCAATGCTCTCTTTTATTCAGCTGAGCAAATTTAGATTAGTTTTTTGAATACCAAAATTTTTCAGTGTACTTCTATATTAGCTACTAAATATTTGTCTTTCTGTGTTACTTCAATTATTGTTTTTATTTCTAGTCAGAACTCTAGATTTAAATTTTGGAATATAATTGTTTCTATTTAGTGTTTTATAATCTGCTATTCAGAAATATGCTTCAGTAGGAAATACATTCTTAATGTTCTTTATTAGCTGCTTGGGTGAGGTTTGTGCAGAACATGTCTACTGCCAATTGGGCAGGGTGCCTTCTTGCTCCCAGACTTGCAATGACTTTGGCATTGCAATATATTAGATTTTAATCAGAAAATACATGGTTAATATATTTTTAAGTCCTGAAATAATTTATCAGTGTGTAGTAAGAATGGACATTTCACATTGAAAACTGTCTGTTTTATTCCAAATGCTCTGTTTAAACAGTACTACCAGATCCCCCTGTCCACCTTAACTGGACTCTGTTAAATACTAGTCAGACTGGCATCCATGGGGATATCCAGGTAAGATGGGATCCACCACCAACTGCAGATGTCCGGAAGGGATGGATTACTCTGGAATATGAATTGCAGTACAAAGAAGTTAATGAGACAAAATGGAAGGAGGTATGAAACAAATATTCATTATACATTAGTCATAATGCAGTGCAGGCTTGTTCTATCCCTAACATTTTTGTACCACTATGAAAAACATTAATTAGATGATACCTTAATTCTTAAACAATATGCCTACGTTTTTTCTGACATTTTCTAGCAAATACTGTAACTTCATATAGCAAGATAGTTGACAGGCAGGATAATGAAAAATCCAGAAACACCTGTGTTCAATTGATAAGTATAGGAAGAGTCAGATACACACAGTTTTTTCAAGGATAAAATATTTATCTATTGTTTTCTTAAACTTCAACTATTTAAAAGGGCATGGTGTTTCAGTAGTCAGAACAGGAAATTTGTTTGGTAAATATCACCATGTTAAACTAGATTATTCAGAGTACCTGTAAAATTTTAGGAAGGCAGGTGGGCGGGCGTGAGGGTGTGAGGGCGTGAGG
>VZDJ01000010.1:223339-244571 GCA_008694505.1 Cyanoderma ruficeps
GGAAGGAAGGAAGGAAGGAAGGAAGGAAGGAAGACTTGGAGTTACAATTTAAAATTTGATACAATAAGCTAATAAAAATAATGCAACATAGATAAGTCTTACAGATGTCATACCAGACATCAAGGGGAAATGTTTGGATATGAAATTTATGACAATATAAAATAATGTATTAAAAATCTTTTAAGTTTTCTTTTGAAAATCACTTAACTTCTCATGTATCTGTTACAGGGAAGATATTGTACCCATCCTACCTGAATGCACAGGTTAAATGCCAGTGTGCCATGGCATATTTGCATATGGAGAGCTTTTCTTCAATGCAATAAGAGCATCATGTCAGAGCAGAATCCTTCCTTTGCTTTCTTACTAATATGAACTGAGTTAACTGGCAAAAAAAAACCGCAAAAAACAACAACAAACCAAACCCAGATAATACTGTTACAAAACTGTCTTTAACTACAAAAGAAAAATTTAAACAACTTGAAGAAAGTCAAATTTACCAATTGAAACGCAGTCAAACTGATTTGCTTGCCTTCACCTGTGAAAGACCCAGGCCCCCATCTCACTTCTGGTCCTTCTCAGTGTTAGCATTTTCTCTTTGGCCTAGTCCTTATTAATAAGTCTACAGCCAAACAGGCCTATAATGTCTGTAACATTTTTTTCCTAATAGTTCACTGTCTGTCTATCTATATTGGTTTAAGCTATACTTAATATATTAGCCTCTATTTGTAAAGCCTATGAACTGCGTTAAGTTTAGGCAGTAATCAATAATTTTTAAGAAGCTGAAAATCTGCAGATTTTCAAAAGTAAGAATACAGGTATATCTCTAAAAATGCACATTTTGATGGGGTTTTTTATAAGAGTTTCAATATCAGTCATATAAATACCCTAATAAAGCTTTGTTCTTCCTCCAGTACCATCAATAATCCCAGAATACTTTGAGAATAGTTCTTCTCAGGAGAGCAAAGATTTGAAGATCAGTGTTCTTTCATAACACAGATAAGGAATTCCTGACTGTGATACTTGCCTCAAGAGACAAAGTATTACAGATTATGTTGGACTTAAGCTGTTTATATTGTATGGTTTTGTAAGCCCTTCATTTTAGGAGCATAAACATGGCAAAATTCACTGAGACACTAGGAGAGCCTGAAAGACAAACTTCTGAACAAAATCCTGTCTGGCCTAGGACAAGAGCAAATTTCTGAATAACAGCATTGGAGCAATGCTGCAATTTCACTCTTTGGATTCCTTGCTACAAAGGTCTTCTCTAATGAGTGTTGAAGTACATTAGGACAGAAATGTCTGGTTATACATTGTCAAGTTATACATATCTAGTTATCACTAATTTTTTACACAAAGGATAATCCTTGACTGCTTAAGTATACCATAATGCTTTGTACATGTAACTAATAAAACCCCCTAATTTATAGTACTTATTATTGTACTAAGTGCCCCCTTACTGAAACTTGTTTGTAATTTTTCTATATGTTTTGGGATGATTGATTGCTTTATCATGCATAGCCTTTGTTAATTTTCAGTATATTTACTAATTAAAAATAAATAACTTTTAAATTGAAAGAAGATTAAACATTAATTAATAAACTGTTACATCAGTAAGTTATAGTGATAAGAGGACCAAAATTACTTTCTGAGAAGTGTTCTAAATTGAGTAAAATCCACCCTGATATAACGAGTGTTCATGAGACAGAGACAAATTATTGGTTACCTTTTATCATGTCTCTCTCGAATGGCTTTTACTTGATTTAATCCATGACAAATCCATTCACTTCATGCTGAACTTTCCCCAGTCCATACATCCTGATCCATCCAGGAGCCTTTCATTAAAGCTCTGATTTAGTCTTCTTGGCTTTTTCCAAGTGACACCATTATTTGGGATGCATGCAAACCTGTCCATAAAACTTCAGTGAACTATTTCTTTGTGGCTTAATAGCACAAGATAGGTATGTACTGAATATCCTTCCCATTATTCACATTAAATGTATAGCAATGGTTCTCCACAATCTTATGCTGAACTACTAGCAGAAAAAAGCACTCTGCCTCCTCCAAAATATGACTGGTTGGTTGTAAGAACACTGGAGTCTGGAGTCACCAGGGATCAGACTACTCCAGAGATGATACTCACCAACAAATAGTGCCTCAAGTTTCAGTTGTGTAGCTATAGAGATTACAGGACTGTATTGTTGAAGCCTCCCTCAGGTTCCCAAAGGCTGCTGTTTTCCAGTATTTTAACTCCTCACCATGATGGGTTTTTTCTGGTATCATCCTTGATTCTGAAGTAAAAGTAGAATAAAATAGCTGCCACATGGATTTCTATTTTGAGCACATTTTCCTTATTTTTGTATACTTTTGTAGGGCTATTGGAATTAAAATGCATATTCTTAGAGGTGTAATAGAAAAAGGCAGAAATTTTACCTATTAAGACCTTCAGTGTGATTTCCTGGACAGTTTGATATTCAGCAGTATCTAAGTATGTTTCGGCCACTATAGAAGTTTTAAAGACCAACGATCTGATGCCAGCTCTCACAGAGTCTCCATTATCACATTTTGTATATAACTGAAGATTTTGGAGACCTATACATTGTTCTCCAAATAAAAACATTTATAATGTGCAATATGTTTGGTTATAACCATTAAATCTGTAGTGGAGATTGCAATAATTTTAGAACTCCTGTGTTATTTTAACAGCATTTTTGACATTCTGGAATCAGTAATGTTGTGTTATAACAGTAAAAAGGATTTGCAGCTTGAAAGATCAGTTAAAGATGTTCACACCACCTATTTATGGCATGTAACTGGAGGAAGCTGCCTTTCTTCACTGACTGTATCTACAGAGCTTTGATTCTCTGCTTTTGGCCCTCTGAAGCACAGAAATGCCTGATTACTACTAAGTCAACAGTAAATGGTGTGACTGTTCTTTGAACTCTTCTTGTGACACTCCTAAAATTCCCAGGGGCAAAAATGCCTTCAGATTTTTATTTTTGAAATCAAGCGGCAGTGTAAAGTTTCCAGTACAACTCAAACAAGTAAATCACAGTCCTTTTGTCTTTACAGTTGAAACCCAGACTCTCAACAATGGTTCCACTGTACTCTCTGAAGACAGCAAGAGATTATGAGATACGAATCCGATCAAGACAACGAACCTCTGAAAAATTCGGGGAGTTCAGTGAAATCCTTTATGTATCATTTTCTCAAATAGGCATTGGATGTGATCATTGTATGGAAGGTAAATAAGCAAAGTGTTTTTATAGCTGTGATTCTTGTTTTTTCAGTGATGGGGTGGAGGATGGTTTTAACCATGCTGTATGGTCAAACACATAGGTAATCCAGCCTACTACATGAGGAGATTGAGAATGTGCAAGTTCCATATACGAGTTCAGAAATAAACTCAGCAAGACCGTTTCACAGATCACCAGAGAGCAAAAATACAAATAGCTTTAGAATCAGAAATAACTGTTGTTGCACATCTCAAA
The DNA here is from genome assembly GCA_008694505.1 of Cyanoderma ruficeps. Taxonomy (NCBI): domain Eukaryota; kingdom Metazoa; phylum Chordata; class Aves; order Passeriformes; family Timaliidae; genus Cyanoderma; species Cyanoderma ruficeps. The sequence goes on from VZDJ01000010.1 coordinate 226,828, forward strand.
GAGTCTAGACCAGAATTAAATCTCATACTTCATCACCTGAAATGAGCACTTCAGTTGGGAAGAGAAGAATTGTGATTTCTTGTAGTACTGTTGGCTAAGTTTTTTCCAGAATTCTGTGCTTTTTTGATCATCCTGATATACTATCAAGGGCAGTGAGTGTTCTTCTCATCCTTGCTTATGACTGGTACTCATTTTAAAGTGCTGTTAAAGACAGAAGTAGAAGCAGCCATTGAGAATCACATTTTTTCTATTGAAGGAATGAAACAGTGCCTTTTCCAGAAGCGTTCTCAGGTCTGAGCTACAAGTTTTCAAAATATGAGGTCTTCAGCAAATAATTTTAACAAGCTGCATCACATAATTTTTCAGGGTATTAGTGAAGGTGTTACATAAAACCCATAACTCTTATCTTTCAAAATCTTGTTAGATTCTCCTTTTTTGCTCTTCCTATTATTAGTTCTCATTGCTAATTTGTAGGAAAAGTTAATGTTCTGTACATGTGGCATCTTTTTATTAGCCCCATCCACATTAAGTGGTCAAGTTTTTCATATTAATGACTAGGGAAATCTAAGGCCATCCTACAGCCGGTTTTCTTCAATCACTGCAATTCAGTTTCTCCAAGGTGATCCAAATCCCCACACCTCACACAGCAGCAGTGACCTGATTTGACTGAGAATTTATTCTTGCTTCTTTTGTATATCACTTTCAGGAACAGAGATTTAAACTTTAAATACATTTAATGTACTAATAATTTAAAGTCTTCTAATGCAATGTTCTGACTTCTTGAAGGAGCTGGACATTTGCTGGTCTCACTGACATGACAATGAGTTATTAAAATAGAGACTTGTTTAACACAAACATATCCATACAGGCCTTTATTGATGCCTGAAAGCATGTCTGATTAAAATCTGAGCTGGGAACACAGGGCTCAAACTTGTACCTGAATTTTTTATTAATAAATAAAATTTATTTCTTTATAAATAATATCTGAAAGATTATTTATGATCACAAATAGAGTTCTAAAGCTTTCTGTCCAGTATTCCTTGGCCCAAATAAAAACAGTGAAATTTTCGTAGGCAATATAAAATTATGAAAAAATGAGAAAAATCTAAAAAAAAAGCTAGAAGAAAATTCTCTATGCTTTGTAATTTACAATGTCATACTAAGACTAATGAAACTGCTACTATTTAAGAGATAAAACATTTCATTTATCACCATTGTTCTTCATTTCTACTAAATTGCATTTCTCAATTAATTTCTAAATTCTTCGTAGCCATCTGCAAGGCAAAAAAAAGGGGATTTATTTTTCCAGTTGATTCAGTTGGTGCACAACATAATTAATGTTCAACCTGTAAAAAGAAAAGTGGTATGTTTTTTGACACCACCATACTTTAATTTTTTTAGAGAAAAATAGTTGGCTTGTGATTTTGTGTGCCATTAGTGAAGTTCTCTCAGGTTGGATGAACAAGTAGCAGCATGTTCTATGGCATTATATGCCCTCAGGACTAATGATACCATGATGTGCCAAGCGGGCAGTTCCTCATGGCTGGTTTTGCTATAGGTCTTTATTGATCTTGTTTAGATTTATGAAATGAGTCTACTTTAGCAAGGAATTTCAGCAGACTCAGAAATGCGTGGAAACTGCTGAGACCAAAAGATGCCATGGATTAGGAATGATACTTCCCAATTCAGTGCCACGACTGAGACTCTTCCAATTCACACCCCACTTGCTCAGTCCCCCGTTCCCCTCTCTGCTCCAGTGGGAAGGAGTTGAGAACTGACATAGAAAGTGAAGATCACAGGTTGAGGTATGAACAGTTTACTGGAAACAGCAATGAGGTAAGAAAACAAAAAATAAAAGCAACAATATTAATAGCAAAAGTATAAGAAAAAGAGGGTGGCTCACACCCTCTGAATGAGAAAGGGTGTGAGGGTGTCTCTGCTCGCTGCAGAGACAACACCCAATGTCAGACAATGCCACCACATTTTTCAACCAGAAGTCACACCCTTCTTCTTGGAAGCCAGGGAGTCCCTTTGACTGCCCCTGGCAGTGGCATGAGGTGGTATCGAAGAACCTCCAAGTGGTGGCCAGAACTAGGACAAAAGCACATTTTTATTTCTGCTGAACACAGAACTTTCACATTGAAGTAACAAAAATTTTCATCAGTTTTTACCACCTTGCAATCCTCAGTTGGTTGAAGACAAGGTTGAAATTAAAGATGTGACAATGATGGAGATTCCTGCTTATATATTCATTTTTTGTTGTTTCAGAAGTTGAGTTTCCATGGTTCTTAGTTGTTGTCTTTGGAGTGTGTGGGCTGGCTGTAACAGTGATCTCAATCATGCTGTCTAAACAACCAAGGTAGAGACTTTTTATTTGTTGGATTTTATGTACATGTAACTTAAAAATAAAAAAAAAGATTTTTTGATTAATTCAAATTTGGGGGACTAGGAACCATTCTCTCAGCATTTTTGTCCGTTTATGTAAACTACATGTAACTGGAATTAGTATGTATGGGGCCTTCAGCACAGAGAATCTGATGTTGATCTTCGTCTTTCACCGCAGTATGTTTTATTCCACAGAATGTACATGACTGATTTACTTAGGCTTTGAAGGAGGCTGTTTTTTTAGTTCACTCAAGTTTTGTACATACTATTTTTTATTCACATGCTATTCAGAAGTTTCACAAACCTATGTCTATGTATTTCATTTTGTTCTTAGATCATTCCACTAAACTCTACTTCTTGATGCCAAGGAAAGCCAACCTTGAGTCATAGGGAAATATTTGGTCTCTGGATAAACTGCAGCTCCTGTAGATAACAGGAATAAAATGAAACAAATCACAGAATTGCATTGTTTGTAAAAATTACAAAATTGTGTCATACACAAAAATGAAAGAAACATACATAAAAATATCAGGACTTAAAATTAATTAATCCCCTAATATGTGTTTTCAGGAATAGGTTTTGGCAGAATTCAACTTGGATGCCATATCAGTGCTGTTGTACACTATGGAGTAACACCATGGTCAAGACCCAGTGCACACATGCATGTTGTCAGTGGTCTTGTGTGTACACTGAAAATGAACACTGAGTAGTTTTGCACATACCAGCAAATGGTGAAATTTCCTTTCACATACTGGAATTAAAACAATATGGTGCATTTGGAGCAGATCTAAAAGAATGTTTTTCATTAAGCAGTAATTTTTTATTTAAGCAGGCTCTATGCTTTGACAGAGTTTAATTTCAGGAAGGCATCCCCTGCAATAGCATCCCAATCACAGATTTAAGAGCAAGGCTCCTGATATAATTCATGACAAAGCTTGATGTGTCAGAATGAAGCAATGAGCATGTGGCAGCAGAAGCTAAGGTCAGCGCACTGACCAAGGGCTGGCTTAGTCTCAGAGAATCTTGAGGTCTGGAGCATATCTCTGATCTGAGTTTATAACTATCTTCCATGCTAATCTTGAATGCTGGAAGAAGCTTTTCTCCAGTGAGGACCTTCTTGTGGAAAGATTTTAAGGACTGCTGGCATGTGCCCTTTTCTTCAAACTGGATGATTTAGTGGTGGAATGGCAATGTATTCTGCAGAGAAGCAGCCTGCATAGGTTTTCCATAATGCAAAATATCCAGGCTTGGTTTTCTCCTGATTCTGAAAGGTACCAATTCATATTTTCCTCAGTTCTGATCTCATAGACTCTGAATGAGTCTTTCTAGGACAGATGCCATAGGTTTAGAGTTGAGAGATGAAAGCTTGAATTATGCTAGGCTAAGAAAGAAGCAGAGCATAGTTCTCCCTCTCAAATGTCTTCTCCAGGCACTGAGTGGTAAAACTCTTTGTCTGTTTCATTAGAACCAATGCCCAGTCCTGTCAGAATACCTGATTTGTGGATTCAACTGTAAAGCACAAGTCCTAACTGTGATAGCCCAACCAGTTTCCACTCCCTCTCCAGGGATTAGGTGGAAAATTACTGGATTTCTGGCTCTCATTAGCCTTGCTGTGCAGAACACTGAGGACCTTCTCAAAGCCAGAAATATCTGAGGAATGTGGACATGCCATGGTTAACCCAAAGGTGCCTAAATTTCTCTCTAGGCAGTCTTTTAAGACTTCTGTGACCGTCTCCAGACTTCACCAAGGTCACTAAAAAGGCAGAAAAACTAATATTTGGATTTGTATCTACCATTTCCCACACCTTACTTTCTAAAGTAGCCAATTAACCCAGTATAAAAAGAATTTTGAATTTTCCTTTTGATTATCTGTTTGCAAAAGAAGCATGGAGGTAAAATGGATGAGACAGGCATGACCAGCTACTATTGGATTATTCTTAAGAGAAAATCATCCTCCTATTAGAATTTGGGGGACAGAGGGGGTGGTTTGGTTTGGAGGGGTTTCTTTTTCCCCTAAAAAATTAGGAATGCACATTATGAAGGACTAGAATAATACGTATTTCCACAGCCTACAAATGTCCAAGCAAGTTACTAGACCTTCCTCTGCAAGGGTAAACCCCTGCCTTAATTATATATTACTTGTTGCACTAATAATTCAAAAAGCAGTACTGTCATAGAGATGCCAAAATACTTGCCTAAATTTTTGCAGATGTTTTTCAGTTTTATTTATTAGTTCTAAAGTAATTTACTCTTTCCAGCAATTCCCATTTTCTGTTCCCCTATTTAAATTTATTGGGCATATCCAAAGCTATGATGTCCCTGAAAAAAAATTTGGAAAAGACACAGGTTTGTATCAGGTTCCACTGAAAAGTATGTAAAAAGGGAATCTATTGACAGAGTTCCAGGAATTTACTCTCTGTCTATACAGTGTTGAATTGTCAAAGACCAGACTCCAAAATGGATTCCCACATACATTTAAGTGATTTCAAAAAGGAAGCTTGGAGAAAACTTGTTTCTTAATTTGCCATGAGAGAAAACATTACTTTTTGTCCTTAGCAGTATGTGAAATTTCATTTTCAAACATTTAGGTTTTGAAGTCATTAAATATAAACACAGTGTAAGTCTGTCTTCTTTCTAACTTCCTCAAAAAAAGACCACTGTCAATTAAAGGCTTTTTTTTTTTCAGGTTAAAAATGCTTATTTTTCCTCCTGTGCCAGTTCCAAAGATTAAAGGGATTGACCCAGATCTTTTGAAGGTAATATTGAACTCTAATACCTACAGTGAGAGTCTTTGTAGTAGTAGCAGATGACAACTGTTGTCCCAGGCAGAAAAATTTTGTAGAAGAAAATTCTGACATCTGGGGAGTTGCCATAGAATTAGTTTGCATAAAATAATTTTGAATCCTTTTGCAATTATTACATAACTACAGTCATCTTTACATAAGTTAACATCATTAAAAGGACAAACATTTCTATTAATTTCTTTATAAAATTCTTTTTTATTTGCTTTGTAGAAAGGAAAGCTAGATGAAGTGAATTCCATCTTAGCCTGCCACGACAGCTACAAGGCACAGCTATACTGTGATGATTTGTGGGTTGAGTTTATTGAGCTGGACATAGAAGACCCTGAAGAAAAGAACAGAGCCTCAGACACTGACAGGCTGCTGAGTGAAGATGATCTGAAATCTCACAGTTGCTTGGGAACGAAGGATGATGATTCTGGACGGGCCAGTTGTTGTGAACCAGATATTCCAGAGACAGACTTCAGTGCAAGCGACACGTGTGATGCCACCTCTGATAGTGATCAATTCAAAAAGGCTACTGAAAAAGAAGAGGATCTCTTGTGCCTTGAAAGACAAGATAATGATGAGTCACTTCCAAACCTTGCCAACACAGACCCGCAGCACCAGTGTAGGAATACTCAGTCTGAAAACAACAACGTGTGGGCACCCTTTGAAGACAGCATTGAGTCACCCCATCTCTCAGTCCATACCCAGATAAGCAACCAGAATTCACTGACAAGTACTGACTTTTACGCTCAAGTGAGTGATATTACTCCAGCAGGCAGGGTTGTACTTTCACCAGGGCAGAAATCCAAGTTGGGGAGAGCACAGCGTGAAGGCTGCACAGAACAAAACTTCACCATGGACAACACCTACTTCTGTGAGGCAGATGTGAAAAAATGCATTGCTGTGACCACCCACGAAGAGAATGAGCCACATGTTCAGGAGCAAGGCTATAACGAAGACGGTTACTTCACCGCAGAGAGCCTTACTACTACTGTTGCCAACCTTGGAGCTCCAACAGCAGCAGTCCCCAGTTCAGAGATGCCTGTCGCAGACTATACGTCAATCCACATCGTTCAGTCTCCGCAGGGCCTCGTGCTCAACGCCACCGCGCTGCCCGTGCCAGACAAGGAATTCAACGTCTCCTGTGGCTATGTCAGCACAGACCAGCTGAACAAAATCATGCCATAGCTCTTTTTTTGACTAGGTGTGTTTAGTGTTTCACACAAGAGAGTCAGTTTTGGGCTTGTATGCTGAAACCAAAATGAAGTCTAAAAGTTTTTTGTGGTTCCTATAATTTTATCTGAAATGTTGCAGCGTAAAATGTTTCATCAAAATATTCCTATTGTGTTCTGTAAATATTATCTATGAATTTGTCTTGAGGCTGTTTTGTCTTGTTCTTGTGGGTGTTGATTTTTGTGAAATTAAACATTGAAATTACTGTTTAATGTACAGTAAATTGTGCATTTTGATAAAGCTAAAAATCAGGTGGTTTAAAGTGTAAGAATTTAGAAAAAACTGCTGTTGGCAGAAATCTTTATATCAATAATTGGGAACTGATCATATAGGTGAAAACACACAAAAGTAGATTGACTAAATAACACATCTATTTTGATTTATATAAATTGGTAAAATATATTTTAATACTTTGGTCATAAAACCATAAATATTTTCTATTACGCTAAATACTGTAGTTCAATTATGGTGACCCATTTAAGTAATGTAATTGCTGCAGTCCTAAAAAGGAGTTTTCTGGTTTTTAAAATTTTGTTCACAGCTAAAAGAAAAAATAGATTTTTACAAAGCCATTTTATACCTCCAAAGAAACCTATAGAAAAATTTTGAAATATTGTAGGAAATTAAAAGTAACTGGTTCTATTACTTTCTTACAGTAGCTAGTATAGAAATATACATGCAATTTAAAGTTCTGTGTAAAATTTTAAAACATGCCCAAGCATACTTGGGCAAATTATTCTGTTCTTCATCAGATTCTAGTTAATGTTAATAATAATACATTTTATAAGCAAAATCTTGTTGACCACAGTATTAAACACTGTGCAACTAAACTTTCACTGAAAATTTTTGAGAGCACGTGAATAAGCTCTGATAACTTAGCAGCATAGTATCTTCATCTTTGACCAACTTCTGAAGCCCTTCCAGAGCCAAAGGTATAACTACATTTCTTAGTCCGTGCCACATAAAGTCTTTATAAAAAAAAAATTAAGGACTTCAGAAGTTAGCCAGCAGTTAATTTTTAAAGATATAACAGGATTAAAATACTTCAGTGGAACAAGGGGATCAAGTGCAGTATTGTTCAAACATGGTTTTCACTTTTGCAGCCTAACAGCATCTCCTCTGACCGTGTTAGGCAGACATTCAGAAGGAAAGGAGAGAAAACTGAAATTCTGTGGGGAAGCTCTCTTTGTTCTTGCATATGTTAAGAACCTGACAGAGCTTTGCAATTAACTGTTATTGTTTCAGGAGTTACCTTCCTAGACCACGGTTTCATCACAGCGGGGCTCTTCTTAGAAAGCAAATAGGAACGTTCATTTCTTTACTCTGACCTGAACAGAAGTGTATGATGATGTGCAGCAAATTCAGGTCTTGCTTATGATGTCTCCAACTGAACTCACTGATGCTCTTTTTGTGACCAAGTGCTATACAACTGGGCCCAACTACTGGGTGGGATTTTTAAGTTTAGCACGTACTTTATGGTAAATGTGCATTAGATATTCTGCTAATTTGCTGCTATAATTTTCTAACAGCTACATTATTTAGTTTCATATAAAGTTTCATAGATGATAGACACTAATGCAAGTAATGCCTATGTGTGTGTTTGAAAGAAGTTTCTTACTCTGTTTCTATTGCCAAAAATAGTTAAATACCTCAGTCAAACTCAGAATGTCATTTTGGTACTTTACTGGTCACACAAGCCATGATATGCCGGTCAGAAGATGTGTCTTTCAGTTTCTATTTAACTTTCTCTATGTTAGTGTTTTGTTTGTTTTTCTCAAAGTTTAATAAATGTATTGTCTTTCATCTGTCTGGACACAGTGTGGTTTTTTTTGCAGCTAATTATTTTTTAATGGAAAATAAGAGAATTTGTTAGGAGAAATCAAATCTTTCTCATGGAATAAAACATAAAGCCACTTTCCTTAGAATAGAAACAATGCCTTATGTGATCAGTGTTTTCACCAATGGATGTCTATGGAGATATAGAGATATTGCACCCAGAGCTGGCCAAGATGTGTTACCAGTTTTGCTGACCATTTTCATGCTGCTGGAACATCCTGTGATTGGCAGGCTGGTCCCCAGCCTGTACTGGTGCATGGGTTTATTCTTTCCCAGCTGCAGGACCCTGCATTTGCCTGTGTTGAACTCCATTAGGTTCCTCTCCACTCAACTCTCCAGCCTGTTCAGTTCTCACACAGCCTCCTGGGGCATCAACCCCTCTTCCCAGTCCTGGGCCATCTGCCAGCTTGTCCCTTCATCCAGGTCACTGATCAATAAACTGAACAAGACTGGACACAGTACTGACCCCTGGGGAATATCACTGGCTACAGGCCTCCAACTGCACTCTGCACTGCTGATCACAACCCTCTGAGCTCTGCCCATCAATTCAGCCCACCTCATTGCCCACTCATCAACCTGTGCTTCTTGAGCTTCCTGTGAGAATGTTATGGGAGCCAGTGTTAAAGAGCCTTGCAGAAATCCAAGTAGACAATGTCCTCTGCCCTCCCCTCATCTGCCCTGCCAAGCATTGCATAATAGAAGGCTTTTTTATTCCCTATGCTGCATGCATTGGTCTACAAGCATTCCAGGGAGGTAATGGGGCATGAAGGTCTCCCAGGAGGGGTGCAGGAGAAGTACCACAACCACACTCACCCCCTCGGCTTGAGGTGGCTGACCTTGTGTTTCTTACCTTTGAAGGCAGCTAGGGAACATCTGTCACTGCTCTGGTTGGCCTGATCTATTTCCTAATTGGATGCAGTGGCGTGAGCTTGCCATTTTGGATCCCACTTCCAAAGTCCTTCACGTTGGCCAGCCTGCATGTAAACTGCCTGCACGTGTTCCCTTTCTTAGAATGACATTTTGTTTATAGATTACCTGGCAGAGTTTAATCTGTTCTAATAGCTCTATTCAGAAACCATGTTGGTTCTCATATGCAAGGATTCGAGTTGCTCTGCTGGCTGTCTCTTGATGTCAATAAGAAGCCGCCTTGGTTTGGAAATGTTTGGATTTGAGCTTCTCTTTATCTATCAAAGACAATATAAATTTCCAAGGCTTAGTGTTACAAAAAACTGAAAAAAGTATCATCTATACCAGTTTCCATTAAGATAAGACATAATTTTGTCAAAAATAATGACTATTCTTTATGTACACTATGTATTCTTTAAATACGATTCTTTACTACTTAGGGTGAAATATTTTTTTCGTACTTATGATACAGGAAGTAAGATCAGCAGATTATGAAAGCTGTTCAGTCTGAATGAAAATTAACATTATGAAAGGTATATTTTCTACATAAAAATGGAGTATTAAAGAAGAGTTGAGTGCCCTTTAGACCTGCCATGATTTTAGAAATGTTTCCATTTAATGATGACAATCTCTGTTGGGAACACTTTACAGTCACTTAAAGCTTAGTATATATAACTACATATGCATCAACATAGTTGTAAGAATGGGAAGTAATTCTCTGGTTCAATGAGAAACTTCAAACTATATGACATTTAGCCACAGGCAACTTTCTTTCCTGCATTGAGATTTGCTATCTCAGGGGTCGATTACTGGACAAAAAACAGGAATGCCTGATGCAGACTCCCTGATCTGAGGGGAAAAGGGAAAAATGTTTGGAGCATGATACTGTTTTTATTAAAGAAGAAACACAGACTTGCATGGTGGTACAAGAAGTAAACTACAGAATCTTAGTTTTGCCATACCAATTTTTCAGTTTAACTCAGAATATCTATTTCACCGAGACGGTTAAATTGGTAAGACTTTAACCAGCTTTTATAATCAATTGACTTTGAGAAGATACAAGTGGATATAGTTCTCTCTTGGAACCAACTCTGTCTAAATGTAATTTAGCAGTACAAATTCTGCTCTCTGACTAATCATTATTAATTGCATACACAGTCAGTACTTTTACTGCCATAGAAACCATGCCCTCAAGCCACAGAGAAGCAAGATGTAGTCCAAATCCTTTTCTGTGATTAGTATACTATTTAAACACTCTGGCATAACTGTACTGAGCAAGTGCTTCCTTATCTTCTCCAATCAGGGCTATTAGAGTAGGTAACATTCAGAAGCAGAAGAGAAACTGTACCAGTGACATCAGAGAAACAGGCAGAGCAAAGTGGCTGCCAGCTGTCAGCATGATTAGCAGATGCAGTTATTAAAATTGATGCATCTAGTAAACTGGCACACTGTTTGACAGGTTTAATTTTTTTTTACTACTGTACTTGGTATTTCTTTTGCATAATATAAGCCTCTTTATCCTAATATATGAAAATTAGCTGCCAATGATACATTAGCTTCCTGAAACTAGCCTGAGAAAGCAGATCATATCGTATCATGTGGTAATTTGTAAGAGAACATAGATTCTGTCTCCTCCTCGACACTGGAAGAAATAAAAGTCTGCAGAAGGCTTAGTGGGAGTAAAAGCAAAGTTGAAGAGCTTATGCTTACAACTTTTGATAGCTTCCCATCATGATGCTACAAATGATGCTTCCACTGCTGTTCCTGGTCTGCTTTTGATGGTCTGCTTTTGAGGTCATACTGAGGGAAATGAAATCTATTCCATAACAGACACCTGAGACCTAGACATGGCAGGAAATTGATTTGTTTTTGTTTTTGTTTTTGTTTTTTTGGCAATAGTAACGTCAACGGACTTTTTTTATTTTATATGTTATTTTCCCTGAATATGAAACTCTTACAATATTATACTGGAAAGACATAAACTATAGAACAATACAGTGTCAGTTAACAGAACAATACAGTGTCAGTTAACTTCCTCATACTAAAACTTTTCAGATCTATTTCCTAGCAGCTATCTGTTTAGCATGTACAGTGCTACAGTCTCAAGTTACAGAGGAAATACCAACCTTGCCCTTCTGAATGAAAAACTCCTTCAGGAACTAATCCTGTGAGCCAGCTAAATGTACTTTCCTTGGAAGCGTAAGGCTCAGGCTTGGAAATTTACTAAAGACAACATGATTTCTGGCTAAAACTGTACTACCAAATGAGTAGGTCCAACCCTTCTTCAACAGACATCAGAGCACAGTATGGTTGTTACTCAGAGATCATTATAAGCATCCTATCCTCCACCTGTGGTCCAGCTGCGTGGGGTTCCTTAAGCCAAGTTTTTAGCTTTGTGGCAGAATTATTTCTTTCTTGCAGCATATTTTTGGTGGAAGAGAGATTTACTAGTGCTATGAAATGCCATGAAAATTTTAAGTGACTTTTTCTGAGCCAAACTACTGCTGGAAGAATGTACAGCTTTGGACCAGCTCCTGTGTTAGCTGCAATTAGATTTGTAAACCTACAAACCTGTTTGAACATGCAAAATTTTACTCGGGGTTCACACACTTTGTAGTCACAGTCAGATACCAAGAACAGACTAGCCAAAGAATGACCTATTTTATGAAAAGGTCCGGGGACACAGGGTGTCTTGCGTTCATAGTATAAATAATGGCAAAGTTGTGTCACTTTCTTTTGAATGTGGTAACTATTAATTAGCTGCTATCTATCAATCACCAATCAATCAATTATAACAACCTCCTGACTTTACTTTGTTGAAGAATGTATTAAGACGCAAAATGCAAGCTTTCAGCTTGGCACTGAAATTGAGCACTGTCATAAACAGAAATACAATAGACACGTGTGTCTTTACAAGTTATATTCCTAATTCCACAGGGAATGGTGTAGTAAATGATGCCCAAGGCACAAGTATTCCTTTCTCACAAGACTGCTCCCAGCTATTAAATTTCCATAGGAGAAGGACTAATAGTCAGTGGAGGGAAAAGTAAGAAAACATAGAAAATACCATCCAAATGGACAGCTTCAGATAGCATTAATAAGAGAAGATTTGATAATCGCTAGAAAAGTACTCCCTAACAAAACATCATATGTTGTACTGTTAGAACATGGTGCTAACAACACTGAGATCATAGGTTTGATCCCTTTATCAGGCATTCACTGTACAGTCGGTGATCCTTCTGGGTCCCTTCCAGGTCGGAATATTCTGTGATTTCAGAGAAATGTATTTCAGATAATATGCTCCTTGCCAGACGTTTGCATGATTTAAACACTCACTACCATCCTGGTTTTTTAGGTGTACAAGAAAACCAGGTCCAGGTCAGAAGTTCAGCATTAGTTTAAAGGTACAAAAAAATCCAGAATTACAAATAGATTATAAGAATATAATTGTTATATTTGTGCTTAAAATTGAAATTACAATAGTTTGACCCATCAGCATTCAACAGAAAGATGGGAATTCAACAATGTAGATGGGAAAGCACAGGAATCCATGTGAGATTATTTAGAAAGCCAGGAAGCAACACAACTACTTCTCTTGAGTTCATTCTTCTTTCTCTATTATTCTTCATCTCTGAGATTCACCAGTCATCTTTGGCATATCCTATTTAAAATGGATAGAATATCTGTTAAATGCTTCCAAGAAAAGACTGGGAATTTTTGTAGGCTTGCACCATGGCCTGCAGGATAGAGTTTTGACATGACTGGAATGCTGACATGGATGCAGTATAAATAGTAAATAGTAATTTGCAAAGTGAAAATCTTCTGAGAATAATATTATACTAATGACTTCAAGATTTTCAGCAAAATCAAGAATCTGGTTTTGCATAATTACATTCTCTTTGGAAGTGGCTCCAAATGGATGACATTGATACACACTAATGAAGAATACTTGACTACTGAAGAATTCAGAGCACAAGAGTAACTGAATATAGATAGACACTCCCTTCCCTGTAGCAGAGATTAAGCTTTTATTTTAATGTAGTTAAATTATTTAGTCTAGGTATTTGATTTCTGTTTTGCCATAGATATATACACCAGAGATGCTGTGGATGTCCCATCTCTGGAAGTCTTTATGGCCAGGCTGGATGGAGTTCTGAGCAACCTGACCCAGCAGAAAATTGTTCCTGGCCACAGCCAGGGGGGTTGGAACTACAGTACCTTTAGGGCCCCTTCCAACCCAGGCCATTCTATGTGATCTATGAAAAAAACATCTGTGTCAGAAAAAGAGCAACAAGCTGTTCTACAAATTAAAGCTTTCCCTCCTGCTTGGGTGATGGTTGAAACTTTTAAAACAAAAGTGTTGCTCTGACCAGCAACACTTTGAATTACTGCAAAGATCTCAGACTCTAATGACATATGTGAGGGCCTCTTTTCCTCTTGGAAACAGCACATGCCAGTCTACGCAACAAAGCACTGGAACACGCTACCTTCATTCCATATGGCTAAGTAATTTATTATGAATTACGCTGCAGATGAACACAGGCTATTCCAGACAAAGACTTGTAGACTACAAGATGCAGTGAGATAGTTTTCCATCTGTAGTAGTTTGGGAAGTTATTTCTCAAAGCAAACCAAAGCCATTTTACATTGAGCATGTAGTACAGGTCACACAGAAGATTGTGTGGGTTTTCAAATTCACTGAATGATACACATTTTAGAAGATTTTGTTTGCCATTTAACTAGTGTTTACCTTTTTTTTTTTTCTCTAAGTTCATATTGCATCACAGAACATTCCTGTTAAAACTGCAAGTTATGGAATTCATATAAGGCATACTAGAAATTTACTGTTCGCTAATCACTAATGCTAAATGATTTTTTTTTCAATGACTGAAACTATGAAGCAAAGATTAGGTCATCCTTTGACAAGCAAAAAGATACAAGAACAGAGGGAATAAATACTTTGTGAACAGGAATTTCTGTTCTGTTTCTAAAGAAAGTAACAGCTAAAACACATGCTGAAGGTAAGTGAACATTTTTTTCCTCCCTTAAGACTCCCACCCCAATACGTAGGTAACAAACATGAAATCAACTATTTTCCAAGGTGATTTTAATGGCTACAGGTACTGTTTCAGCAGGTATATTTACTCATACATATATATTTATTTATATATTTATCTATTTAAATGTGTTCTACTATATTACCCTACTTAATAATGTGGTGGGTCGACCCTGGCTGGATGTCAGGTACCTACCAAAGCTGCTCTATCACTCCCCTCTGCAACTGGACAGCATAGAAAAAAATATAACAAAAGGTCCGTGAGTTGAAATAAAAACAGAGAGACATCACTCATCAATTATCACAGACAAAACAGACTTAACTTGAGGGAAACAGATCGAATTTATTACAAATCAAAAACAGGGCGGGATAATGAGAAGTAAAACAAATCTTAAAAAGATTTTCCACCCACACCTCCCTTCTTTCCCAGCTCTACTTCGTCCCTACCTGTGGTGCAGGGAGACAGGAATGGGGCTTATGGTCACTTCATGTTGTTCCTGCTGCTGCTCAGGGAGAAGAGTCCTTCTCCTGCTTCAGTGTTGGGTCTCTTCCATGAGAGACAGCTCTCCATAAACTTCTCCAGTGTCAGTCCTTCCATGAGCTGCAGTTCATGAACTGCTCCAGCATGGGTCCGTTTCCATAGGGTGCAGCCCTTCAAGGACAGCTTGTTCCAGTGTGGGTCCCTCACAGAATCATTGGTCCTACCAGCAAGCCGGCCACAGCATGCCAGGAACCTTCTCCAGCACGGATTTCCCACAGGGTCACAGCCTTCCCTGGGCATCCACCTGCTCTGGCATTGACATCCACGGGGCACAGCTGCCTCACCAGGGTCTCAGCATGGGCTGCAGGGGAATCTCTGCTCCAGTGCCTGAAGCACCTCCTGCCCCTCCTTCTGCACTAACCTTGGCTTCTGCAGAGCTGCTCTTCTCACATATTCTCACTCCCCTCTTCTCCAAGCACAATTACAACTGCACAGTAACTATTTTCCTTTTTAAATACATTATCACAGAGGTGGTTCTACTGCCCCTGATGGGACTGGCCTTGGCCAGCGGTGAGTCTCTCTTGGAAGCTGCTGGCACTGGCTCTGCCAGACATGGGAAAAGTTTCTGGCAGCATTTCAAGGAAGTCACTCCTGTAGCTCTCCCCAGTCTTCCCCTGCTACCCAAACTTGGTCGTGCAAACCCAATACAAATAAGCATGTATTTGTATGTATTTTGTGTATATTTCTGCTTTCATCCTTTGGACAAATATAAACATTTGGAGAATGCAACAGGAATGGATACTTCTATACCAAATATCTTTTCTGACAGCTTTCATTTCCTAAACCAGAAAAACAAATCCTTTCGTCAAAAGAAATATAACATGTCAAATTGATGCCTCAGATGCATAAGAGTACAATTTATACTCCCATCTTATTAAACTACTCTGCAGTCTGACACTAAAGTCAATGTGTACCCTGCTAAACACTGGGATGAGTGCTCTGACACTCTAAAGCAGGTTAAAACCTATGCTTTTCCTTCTGTGTGTTCTTCAGAAAAAGACAAAACTAATAATTTTTGTAAACTGCATTGAATCTTGCAAAGATTAACTCTGTGCAGGAATCTGACACATTCATTTGAGATGGCTGGGGTTGTACAGAAGGCCGTTGATGACCATCAAAATGGCATAAAGATCACTAAAACACTACTCAACGCCTAATCATGATTTTAAATGTACACAGATGATGCCGTTTGTGAGAAACAGAATATGAAACAATGTCTTGTCACAGGTCTTTGGTGCAGCAGTTTCACTCACAGAGATGGTCACAATAGCAGTGTTTTCTCTATGGATTAGGAACTCTCTGTAGTTTGCAGTATGCATCATCATACAAGCAGCTACCTGCTGCTTGCCTGCCTAATACACAATGGATGTCAAACATTTTTTCAGTGACCACCATACTCTTGAACTGTCTTGCATGAGAAGTTACTGCCCTATAAAAGGACAAAAAATTAGAATGGACCCTAAATGAACTATAGATAAAAATCTCATCTTTTGAAAGAATGCAGTGTTAAACTGCTTATTTTAGCAGTAGTACTTTAAAAGCTAAAACAAAAGATTATTTGCTGACTGTTAAACCTTTTACAAGCTAAATGTTCTACCCCTGGCTTATAGACTTCATTCCATGTATTTCTGTGTCAAAATCTGTCAAACATTTTTCCCTCAATGTTTATTTTCTGCATTTTTCCCCAGTCTATTCATAGTAATCACCTTCCCAGAGATCAAATTACATATTTACATATGGGTCATATGGGCATTATTACAAATATAACATGTGGGCACTGGGTAACATTTTTGTCTAATTATAAGAACTGGATTTTAGTCTTTACTTCCTGTCTTCTTATGAATGTAATCCATACAATAAAACTACAGCTAAATAACACAAAAACCAGTCTGTGCAATATACTGTGGTTCACTGCACAGTAAAAGGCTCACTACTCAAGATTTTTGTGGGGTTTTCTCTCTATAGTAGCCAACAGTGACTGCACTTTTTGCTGGGTTTAAGAGGAACATTAATTGCTCTGATTAACAATTTTATTAACTTTAATTACAAATTTTAATTATAATTTTTTGAAAGCACCAAACCTTTTGAAAAATTTGTGCAATTTACAAGGACAACTGAAACTGTGGAACAGGTTTTGTAAAAATTGGTATGTGAAGTATGGAAAGTGAGCTAGAAAACATGAGTAGCATGTACCGAGTTCCCTGGGTACTTCTTTCTCTATTAATATCTGTCCATGACACACTTGGCACTGTGTCCTTTCCCCACTCATATCTCAGCTGCAGACCTTCTTCTATCCATAAAAATTATTTTCATTATTTTCCAAGTCAATGTCCCATTTGACACAACCAACCCACAGCTGTTCTGATAGAAGAACTGCCTGCAAAACAGCATTTGTTACCATGACTGGTAGGTTGTTATTTCTCCGGGTGCTTGCAGGCACAAAAGGTCCTGCATGCACCCACATCTTCTGATTTGTGCAGCAGATGGTTCTGCTCATGGGAACAGCACCAAAAGGTATTCCAGATGTAACATCTTCCCTCTCTATTACAGAGAAAAACACGCCATCTGAGAAAGCTATAGAGCATTTAGCATTTTGGACCAGAAATCCATTTATACTCTAGAATCTCAGAAGATAAGGGTGTATGTCTCAACCTGTATGTCTCAAACATAGATAGCTGGATGGTGGTGGAGCCAAGAAAGGACAGCTGGTAATAACAAACAAGAATCGTTGGTAACCAATGATTGTTTGATAACATAGTTTGAGAAAGAACAAGATGTGGCTGGAGAGGGGGCCATACCAGACAGGGCAGCATAGGACAAAAATTGTTCTTTCAGTTCCTGGAGCACAACCTAGCACAGCACAAGTGCAGGAATGAAGCCAAGAAGTAGGCACAGAGAATGGGAGGGATCAAGACCATCCAAGACCTTTCCCTTTCCCTTTCCCTTTCCCTCTCCTTCACTTTTTCCTCTCACTTTCTTTCCCTCTCTCTTTCTTTCT